>QRFJ01000025.1:3063693-3135759 GCA_006176705.1 Cocos nucifera
GGAAGATATCGGCTACATAGAGGAAATCTGCTGGCCGCAAATAATGCCGTTAAGAGTTTTGGATCACCGTCGGAATGCTTCTGACCATTCGGATTTCATCGCCTGGATCGAGCGCTGCCATTTCGATGGTGATCCGCGTGATGTCTGTAGCTGAATAAAACGTCGAAGGCAACCACAGTCGTCCGATCCTACGCAAACAACCACATCATCCGATGCTGCAATCACTGTTTCCCTCTGGACCACATTGGATCGCCCGTTATCGCACACCGCAATAATGCGTGCCTCTGTTGTTCGACGAGCAGAAAAGACTCGAATTACCCTTATGAGCCGCGAGTAAATTTCTGTAGACCCTTTAGGGGTCTAGGTCCACCACCGTTGGCAAGCTCTGATTCGTCGGATTTTTGCTGATTTGGCGGTCCACGCTTTGGATCGTGGACCGGCTGATGGCTTCAATGGCTGAGTCGGCTTTGATGGCTTGGCTTGGCTTGGTGGCTAGGCTTGGCTTGGTGGCTCGGCTTGCGGAGCTGGCTGAGCCATTTTTTTTTTATTTAATTTTTATTTATTTTATATTTTTAAAAATTTATATCTTTTCCATTTTAGCTCTATTTTACTTAAAATTTATTTCATTGTGATAAAAAAATGAGCTCTTTCTACTGATAATAAAATTTTATTTTTTAATTTTTATTATTTTTTATTATTTTTTAATTAATTTTTTAATTAATAAAAATATGAATTTTTTAAAAATTATATATAAATTGATTAATAATTTTTAAAAATTAATATAAATTAATTAATAAATTAATACTTTTATTGGTAAATTTATGATGTTTATCACACCCCCCAACTTAAGCTTTGCTCGTCTTCGAGTAAAGAAAGAATTTAGTTTAAAATACCTTTTAACTTTAGAGTTTTAAATTTTACCTAAGCAATTTTCAAAATGGCCATTGATATTTCAGTAGAGCTTAAATAAGATTATCATTGGGGTATTAATATTTATCAACTAGAAAAATTAAGTAAAGAACATTAAATTTTTTAGAACTTTTTCTAAATTATTCTACCTTTATCTTCGATTTGTTAAACTTTATATAGGCAGGTGTATTGCTACTTTCATCCTTTATTTATTAATTTTTATTTTTACATTGCCCACTTTTTTGATGCGAATATCATTGCTTACTTAGGCAACGGGACCCGATTACTCGGTGGGAAACCAATATTTTTTTTTTTTTTTTTTTTTTTTAACGTTGTACCACTATTGAGTGTCTTAACCCTTAAGCTTTCTATTTGATCCATGTAGCGAGTCTTGGCGCCAATGACTCCAAACCAGTTGGCTTTAGGGCACTAGGTAATGAACCCCTCGGACTTACTACCGTCGAATCAAAAGATGGCTACGAGTTAAAATTAGCTTTACAAACGAGCTTCTTTGCCCTTCCCACTTTTTGACGTAAACTCAATGCTTTGCTTAGGCAAAGAGGCTCGGTAACTCAGTGAAAAGTACTTGAAACCTATTTTATTAAATAAAATTTTTTTATATGAAGAAATATATAGTTACCTACACAAGCCTATAAAAAGTAGACTTTTCTTTGATGCTAGTAGAAATAATTAGAAATGCTCTAAGAAAAAATTTATTTTATTCTGGACTTAACTCTTTATTGAATTTTCTTAATACTTGATTCCTCAATATCTCACAGATTCTCTGATCTGTGTATCAATTTTCTTTTAAAAATGCTTAGTTTTATTCGATTCTTAAGCATAATCAAGTATCTAAATACTAAATACTAACTTTTTTGAGGACTTAAAATTTAAAAAAAAAATTTATTTTTCTCTCCCCCTAACTTAATCGACATTGTCCTCAATGGAGAAAAAAAAATAAAGGATATAATAAAGAACATGAAAGAATACACCTAACTCAGTATATTTTTAGTTCAGCACATGCCTTTGAAAATTTGAGCTCTTCCTCCAACTTATTCAAATTATCCTAAAAAAAAAATAAACTAAAAAGATAAATTAGATAAATACTAAATATTGAGTTGCCTCCTCAGTCAGACACATAAACTAAAAAAATAAATTAGAAAAAAAATTAAATATTGGGTTGCCTCCCAACAAGCGCTAAGTTTACCATCTTCAGCCAGACACAATGTAGCTCACTATCCTCTATCGAATATTGGATTGACAAATTCTAATGATTTTGGATTGTCAATCTCAGAAAGATGATTTATAATCTCATTATTAATATAATCTTTATTAATTTTAGGGATATAATTTATGATTCCATTCTCAGACCCATATTTATTAAGAATTTCTCCTATTTGTTTTTCTAAAATGCTCATGAATGGAGTTTTAGGAGTTAAGTTTGATTCAATGGGTGCTGGAATGGTGACTAAAGACGGTTTTAATTCTGGAGGTAAATTAATGTGATCCTGCTTAAACAACTCCATTGACATTTTGTTACATGCCTTTTGATTTTTATAAGAAGAACCAGCTTCTAGGGTTGAAGGGAATAGGACATTAGGTTTATAAGTCTCGGGTAAATCATCTATTCTCTTTTTTCCTATTTCTATCTCATTTAAATTGGAACTAGAATCAGTACTAATTCTTGGCTCGGGTTCTTCTATGTGGTTAGTGAAAGGAAATCCTGATTTCTCGGTCCAGGTTCGTCCAGATCTGATTAGATCAAGAGATATATTTCAAAAATTTTTTCTTGATCCCAATCAGATCTTGATATATTTTAGATCTAATTCTTATTATTTTAATAAATAAAATAAAATAAGATAAATTAAAGCAAATTTAATTTACCTGATTTGGGTAATCCTATTACCCTGTAGATGATCCTGATTGCAGCGGAAGGTTCTGGATCTAGCCACGCAAGCGCCTGGCCTCTACCGGTATCCACTCGGGTTAGATCTGGAGATCCTCTTCTTCTCTATCATGCCTCCAAAAATCAGATATGGATCTGATCTGGAGGACTCTAAAACTCCTTTTGAAGATCAGCAGTCCGTCCTTTGCAGCAGTGCAGCCTTCTTCTTTTGATCGCCTTCTTTTGATTCTGGAACGCACCAACCTAAGTCCAAAACTCTTTTGGACGTGGAGAGGAGAAGGGAGAAGTTTAGGCGTGAGGAAGAGGGGAGAGGCAGCCTTGGGGCATGGGAAATCTCTATTCTAATTGCATTGGAATCTGAGTTGGGCGCAGGGTCTTATTTATAGACTAAGCGTGATCCAACTCCTCTTCCTCCCAACCAATCACAACCCTTTGTGAAATCAGATCTAAATCTGATTGGTGGGAATAGAGACCCCTGGATTCCTCCTTAGAGGGCGCCTAAGACCAGTCAAACTGGATTCTTAGTAGAACTCTGATTGAAATCCAAAAGGGAGGTGGAGTCCTTGTCCAACAAGGACTCCAAGATGCCTCCAACTTGGGCGCATGCCTAGGGTGGCGTGCGCCCTCCTCCTTGCCAGGTTCTGGTAGGGGGACAGGCCCCTACCAGTTCTCCAATAGATGCGTGACACGTGGACAAAAGTCAAAGTATCTATGGTCAACATTTGACCAATCAAAGGTCAACTTTTGACCAAAGTCAAAGGACCAAAAATGGTAGGTGACCAAAAATGGCAGGTCCATGTTTATAAAATAAGAACAACCTTCTCTAACTTGGACAACCTCCAGTTAGACCATATGAAGGCCTTTGATTGAGCACAAACTCCTTTGGCTCAGTCAGGACAACTTATTTGTGATAGTAAAAGAAGAACGTTAGGTTCAATCGAGTGCTAGCACGATTTTCTTGAAGCTAATTGATTCTCATTCAGATCAATTGAACTAGATCAGTTCAATTGATGATCACCAGATTCAAACCCTTGTTTGTGTGACCCAGTTAGGTTCAGTTCTGTATGGTAATGGGATATGTCTAATCTCTATCATAGACATCATCGAAACTCCTTTCGATGGATCAGAACTCTTCTGATTCGAACAGCTAAGAATGATTCGATCATCTAAATCATTCTAATTGCTCCCAAAATCCACCAGTGACACCTAGCAGTATATTAGTGGCAACCCATCAGAGCTGAATGCGAACCTCTTGGTGCAGCTACCTGTGTGATTAAGTTCTTCTATCTTGAGCCCGATCAGATTAGGGTTAAGGTAAACTCATCAAACCCTAGTCTCTGTCATAATGATATAATCATTCGATTAGCGTCCAATATGAAAATCTTAAATAGAAACTCTTTCTATTATTTCACTCTGCCATGGCCATGGGCTTCAGGACTTGATTCTTATGATTATCATAGGCTGCTCCTCTACCACCGAGGTAGATAGATCCTATCTTGATGCAATCCAGTTCCTACAATGAACATGCTATAGCCAACATACACCTCAGGTTCCATATGGCTAGGAGACCGAGTAATGGTATAGTCAAACTAAACACCCTCAAGGTGAACTGCCGATGCATCTCAGGTCAAAGAACCAGACACACTACGCAGCATCGAGTCAGTCATTGACGAGAAGGTAGACTTCCTAATGACTACTCGAGGTGATCACGCTCAAGTGCCCTCATTCTCTAATGAGTACCTGTACTTTCGCTCCGGTGTCTCCACCCGTAGATTAAGACTTCATCTACTAAAGAGAAAGCGATCGTACACCAACCTTCCGGATCAATCACCATCCTCGTGATGAATCCTATGGTCGGGAGCTGTTTATGAGTTAATAATGATTATTCATGTCTTAAATTTTCAACTCTTGAAAATATGAAATTATCATTACCATTAACTCAAAGGATGTATCACAGACACTAATACACAGGTGTGATAGAAAATAACCCATTTTATTAATATAGTCAAAATTTAATTTTGCCCCTAGAAGTGTATTTACAAGTGTCAGCTAATTTCTGGCTTCTAGGGCACATATATCTAACAATCTCCCACTTGTCTAAAGCCGATTGGCTACAAGTCTAAGTCCCCATCTTCTCAAGGTGGGCTTCGTCTTCTATTTCGCCAACGGCTTTGTAAGTGGGTCTGCCACATTTATCGCGGAGTTGACTCTCTTGACCTCAACGTAAACTTTCTCAAGATAATCACGGATGAGATGATATCGCCGCTCAATGTGCTTGGACTTCTGGTGAGACCTCGGCTCCTTAGCAAGGGCTATGGGCGCCATTGTTTGTCGCAGTAATGAGGAATGGCATCTGATGGCATTACTCCAATTTCTGCAGCAAAACTTCTTGTACCAGAATGCTTCCTTTGCAGCCTCTGATGCAGCTATATATTCTGCTTCCATGGTGAAATCTGCTATCATAGTTTGCTTGAAACTCTTCCAGCTGAAGCTCCACATTGCACACAAACAGACTCCAGATGTCGACTTTCGATCATCTATATCAGACATGAAAGCCCGAGTCTGTGTATCCTTGAACTTGGAGTTCTCCATTACCAAAGACCAACATCATATCCTTTAGTTCTTCTCAAGTACTTAAGGATACATTTCATAGAAGTCCAGTGTTCTTCACCTGGATTTGACTGATATCTGCTTGTGACACTCACAGCATGAGCTATATCAGGTCGTGTACATAGCATGGCATACATGAGGCTCCCTATTGCAGAAGCATAAGGGGATCTTGCTCATGCGTTCTATTTCCTCAGGTGTGCTGGGGCACATCTTCTGTGAAAGATGAATACCATGTTTGAAAGGGTATTAATCCCTCTTAGAGTTTTCCCATACTAAACCTCTTTAGTACTTCCTCTAATGTACATCTTTATGAAAGTCCTAGCTCCTATTCGGTCTATCCCTATAGACCTTAATTCCTAGAATAAAGGATGCTTCACCTAGGTCTTTCATGGAGATTCCTTGGACAACCACAATCTTGACTGATGTCAACATGGGAATATCATTCCCAATAAGGAGGATTGTCATTCCACGTACAATACGAAGAAGACAATCAGCGCTCCCACTGACCCTTTTGAAAACACATGGTTCTTCTTCGTTTTTTGATTGAAACTAAAACTTTTTGATTCACATCATTGAAACGAGTGTTCCAGCTCTGAGGATGCTTGCTTAAGTCCATATATGGACCTTTGCAGCTTTGCAAACCTTGTGATCAGTATCACTGGATGTGAACCTAGCGGCTGTTCCATATAGATATCTTCCTCAAGATATCCATTTAGGAATGCCGTTTTTCAGTCCATTTTGCCATATTTCATAATCGAAATAGGCCTGCAACGGCAAGCAATGTACGGATGAATTTTAGCATAGCTTACCGGAGAAAAGGTATCTGATAGTCAATGCCTTCGCATTGACTATAACCTTTTGCCACCAAATCTATCCTTGAATGTTCTCCACATTCCATCTGCACCAATCTTTCTCTGAAGATCCATTTACACCAATAGGTACTATACCTTCTGGTGGATCTACCAAGGTCCAGACTTGGTTTGAGTGCATCGATCGATTCTGACTTCATTGCCTCAAGCCATTTCTCGGAGTCGATATCTGATATCACCTCGTTGTAGTTTTTGGGATCATCACCATGAGACCATTACCTATGAGGACATTTCCTCTACGTCCTCTGAAATATAACCTAAGTTCTTTCAGGGGGACGGGAAACTCTTTTCGATCTACGAGGTGGAGGAGGTAGTGTTCTTATTGGCTCAACCTGATTTGGTTTCCAATTGGTCTTTAGCCTTTTCCACTTGTGAGACTTTCTCCATCAAAGCTTAATCTGCTTTCCAATGCCACTATCTTGAATAAACTATTTTTCAGAAAATTGGCATGTCGACTCATAATCACATTGTGGTCTTCTGGAATGTAGAAATAGTAATCCTATGACTCTTTAGGATATCCTATGAATCAGCTCTGAAGGACCTAAATTCTAACTTGTCGCGCTTGTTGTCTTTTAACATGAGCCGGACAACCCCAAATTCTGAGATGACTCAGACTTGGTTTCTTACCGTGCCATATCTCATACGGTGTGGGTAGGAACGGTTTTAGAGGAAATCCTATTCAGTAAATAGATTGAAGTTAACAATGAGTGTCCCCAAAGAAAATCAGGAAGTTTGTGAAGCTCATCATGATAGAACCATATCCAATAGAGTCCGATTTCTTCCATTCTGAAATCCCATTGAGTTGAGGTGTTCCTGGTGGAGTCCACTGAGAGACTATGCCATTTTCCTTAAGATAGTCTAGGAATTTCCAACTAAGGTATTCACCTCCTCGATCTGATCGAAGAACCTTAATGGGTTTTTCAGTTTATTTTTCTACTTCATGTCTGAATTCTTTGAACTTTTCAAAAAGCTTCAGACTTATATATCTCATAAGGTATACACATTACCCATCACTAGCACAGATCATCGGTAAAGATAAAGAAGTAGATTAAAAATTGCCTCTAGCGCGACAATCGAATGGGCCGCACACATCAGTATGTACTAGGCAAGGAGATCTGTGGCCCTCCCCCATGTCCAACAAAGGGAGTTTAGTCATTTTGCCTTGAAGACAAGATTCACAAGTTGGATATGACTCAAAAGTCAATGGACTCAATAGCCCATTTTTCTCCAATTTGTTAATCCTATCTTCTGCTATATGACCTAATCTCAGGTGCCATAGATATCTATCGTTTGGACTATCCCTAGGTCGTTTGGCATTCACGTTTTGCTCGATAGTTAAAATAGGTACATCAATATGCAACTGATAAAGACCATTAACAAGGAAACCATTTGCAATTTTATTTCTTTCATAAAGAATGTTACAATGGTCCTTAAAGAAGGTGATCACATAACCTTCTTGTGCTAAGCATGAAACAGAAATCAAATTCCTGCTAGCTGCAGGCACATAATAACAGTCTTTTAAAACTAAGTCTAAACCAGATGGTAATCGCAGAGGGTATGTTCCCACGGCTACTGCAGCAACTCTTGCTCCATTACCGATGCGTAGGATCATGTCTCCATCCCTCAGCCTCCTGCTATCCTCAAGACCCTGCATAGAAGTGCACAGATGAGCACTAGAACCAGAGTCAAGCACCCAACTGGATGCAGAAGAAACCGTAAGGTTAGACTCAATAACGAGCATACCTCCAGAAGGACCTTCCTTCTTGTTCTTTAGGGTGGCCAGGTAAGTAGGGCAGTTCCGCTTCCAATGGCCGTCGCTGTTGCAATGGAAACACTTTCCTTTGCCATCGACCTTTTTCTTCGGATTCTGCCTTCTTCTTCTTTGATCCTTCCACCTTTTGCTTTTTCACAGACTTCTTTTTCTTTCCATAAGACTTTCTTTTGGAAGAAGTCCGTTCCATAGCAAGAACTGAGCCTTTAGAACCTTTCATAGAAAGCTCAGCGGTAACCAGCATATTCATCAACTCGGCCAAGGAATTTTGAAGTTTATGCATGTGGTAATTCATGATGAATTGCCCATATGCATCAGTCAAGGATTGCAGAATAATATCGTTCTGCAGATCCAAGTCCAACTTCACACCGAGCTTCTCAAGCTCTTCCATGTCCTTGATCATTGTCAGACAGTGATCTTGGACTGACTGCCCATCACGCATCTTAGCCTTAAAAAGTCATTTTGTGACTTGATATTTGGCTGCGCGACTCTGTTCACCAAACATCTCCTGCAGGTGAGCCAACATTTGGCGAGCAGTCCCGATATCTTCATGTTGGCGCTGGAGCTCATCAGACATCGAGCCCAACATGTAGTATCTGGCCTTATTGTCTTCGTCAATCCATTTTTCCAGAGACGCTCTCTGTTCAACAGATGGACGGGCTGGTAATGTGGGAGGGTCCTGGTCCAAAACATGGGTTAACTTCTCTGAACCCAAAACAATTTTGTAGTTCCTGAGCCAATCTTTATAATTGGGTCCAGTCAGTCTATGTGTGTCCAGGATACGTGCCAATGGGTTGGACGCAGACATTATTCCTGTAGAGAGTCAAAGATTCTAGTTAGATACTGTAATTTTGACTTGACCAATTTGTTTAGGGATTTTATTTTTAAACAAATTAGCTCCCACTATTTTCTCGGATCCCTACACTCCCTCTGTAGAGATGCGAAAATCTCCACGATTAATGATTTCTAGTGGGTGGTGCGGTCTCACCAACTGACTCATCACCTCACCTAACAGTTATTGGTGATGGGTTAGCCAATGAGTGAACAACTCTTGTTCAATGATTCTCTAATCATGGTGCACCCAAACTTGGTCTCTAATTCATGAATCTCACCGTATCCGGAATATTGATCCACTCCTTAGTTAAGTCAGACCCACCATTTGCATAGACTGGGTTCCTAATTGGGTCTCTCACCGTATCCGAAATATTGAGCCCAACTCATCCTCCAGCCCATAGCATCCAATGCCTAATAGACATGGTTGCATCTTCCCGGTGCAACTGAGCCACTGTATCCAGCCGAGAACAATCAACCCCGGGAAGGGCCCGCACATCTACAATGGTGGAAGACCTCAGACTTAATCTTTTCTTAGGGAGAATTGATTCAGGTCTCATTAAACTAGACTTGGCTTAGTCATAACAATTATGACTAACCTAGTGGCATGGGTTAGCTCGGATTATTGACCACCTCAGATCAGAACTGTGTCAACAGATATGGCCAGGTAAGTGAGACCGGTGGAAGGAATATGCCATTAACTCGTACAAGAACGCATTCAGGTCGAGTAGCTTCCAATTAAAAACCAGTCGGTCGTCTATGCCAAACTTACCTTAGACACCAAATTGTTGAGTCAGAACCAATTGGGTTAGCCTACAATCCAGACTCTAACCTCTGAGCCTAATTAGGTCTTGCTTGATCGTGACTCGATCTTGACCCAGACTTAATCCTATTAGGCTGGTCAATTTAAGCATTGTTGATCCCATCTAACCAACTCTTGATTCGGTTTGATCAACCGCTTAGACCTAATTGAGCTACCCAAGCCCGAACCCAGTATTATGAATATGTCTTAGATCTGAAATTCTCAATTTTAGACCTAATTAATATTCCATAAACTTAATTCTTAATTAAGTTGGGTTCATAAACAAAATATGCACAATAAATCCTAGGGTTTCAGGATCTAGGGTTTTGCAGAAAGTAAGTTTTGGGTTTCTGATTAAGGACGAACACGCAGCACCCCTACACATCATAAGAACACCCCATCGAATGGGAAGAGAGGGCCTTTAAACCCTTCTTCGTTCTTATGACCGGACGGCCAAGAGGAACGCCTTAATCAGGAACATTCAATACTACAAAACAATATCAGATCTATATCATATATCTCATATATAAAGTAGATCTAATCATGGCATATTTTGCATACATCTCATGTATCATAATCATGCATGTTTTCAGATCTAAATTATCTCATAATAATCTAAAAAATTAGATTTAAATTGATCTAATCAAAATAAATTCTAATCTAGACAATTATGTAGAACTATTCTACAACTAGTCTAGACATGCATCAATCATATCTCATATGATATTTAAAATTAAATAATTTTTATTTGCTATTTTATCAGATGTTATTATAACACTTATAATATCAGAAAATAGTAAATAAGAAGATCTAAAATATGATTTAATCAGATTAAATCAAAGACATGCAAAACTATTCTATAGAACTATTCTATTCTAGAACTAGTCATGCATATCTTCATGTTCTTAGATCCAAATCATTTAATTTTAATTTTTTCTGATTTCAGATCTGATCACATCTCATGTGACATCTGAAATCACTTTATTTTCTAATTAAAATAAAATTAAAATCAGATCTAAACAATTTAGAACCATGGCTCTGATACCAGTTGAAGGGAAATCCTGATTTCCCGGTCCAGGTTCGTCCAGATCTGATCAGATCAAGAGATATATTTCAAAAATTTTTCTCTTGATCCCAATCAGATCTTGATATATTTCAGATCTGATTCTTATTATTTTAATAAATAAAATAAAATAAGATAAATTAAATCAAATTTAATTTACCTGATTTGGGTAATCCTATTACCCTGTAGATGATCCTGATTGCAGCGGAAGGTTCTGGATCTAGCCACGCAAGCGCCTGGCCTCTACCGGTATCCACTCAGGTTGGATCTGGAGATCCTCTTCTTCTCTATCATGCCTCCAAAAATTAGATCTGGATCTGATCTGGAGGATCTTCAAAACTCCTTTTGAAGATCAGCAGTCGTCCTTTGCAGCAGTGCAGCCTTCTTCTTTTGATCGCCTTTCTTTTGATCTGGAATGCACCAACCTAAGTCCAAAACTCTTTTGGACGTGGAGAGGAGAAGGAGGAGAAGTTTAGGCATGGAGGAAGAGGGGAGAGGCAGCCTTGGGGCATGGGAAATCTCTATTCTAATTGCATTGGAATCTGAGTTGGGCGCAGGGTCTTATTTATAGACTAAGCGTGATCCAACTCCTCTTCCTCCTCAACCAATCACAACCCTTTGTGAAATCAGATCTAAATCTGATTGGTTGGGAATAGAGACCCCTGGATTCCTCCTTAGAGGGCGCCTAAGACCAGTCAAACTGGATTCTTAGTAGAACTCTGATTGGAATCCAAAAGGGAGGTGGAGTCCTTGTCCAACAAGGACTCCAAGGCGCCTCCAACTTGGGCGCACGCCTAGGGTGGCGTGCGCCCTCCTCCTTGCCAGGTTCTGGCAGGGGGACAGGCCCCCACCAGTTCTCCAATAGGTGCATGACACGTGGACAAAAGTCAAAGTGTCTATGGTCAACATTTGACCAGTCAAAGGTCAACTTTTGACCAAAGTCAAAGGACCAAAAATGGCAGGTGACCAAAAATGGCAGGTCATGTCTTATAAAATAAGACAACCTTCTCTAACTTGGACAACCTCCAGTTAGACCATATGAAGGCCTCTGATTGAGCACAAACTCCTTTGGCTCAGTCAGGACAACTTATTTGTGATAGTAAAAGAAGAACGTTAGGTTCAATCGAGTGCTAGCACGATTTCCTTGAACCTAATTGAATCTCATTCAGATCAATTGAACTAGATCAGTTCAATTGATGATCACCAGATTCAAACCCTTGTTTGTGTGACCCAGTTAGGTTCAGTTCTGTATGGTAATGGGATATGTCATGATCTCTATCATAGACATCATCGAAACTCCTTTCGATGGATCAGAACTCTTCTGATTCGAACAGCTAGAATGATCGATCATCTAAATCATTCTAATTGCTCCCAAAATCCACCAGTGACACCTAGCAGTATATGGTGGCAACCCATCAGAGCTGAATGCGAACCTCTTGGTGCAGCTACCTGTGTGATTAAGTTCTTCTATCTTGAGCCCCGATCAGATTAGGGTTAAGGTAAACTCGTCAAACCCTAGTCTCTGTCATATGATATAATCATTCGATTCGAGTCCAATGTGAAAATCTAAATAGAAACTCTTTCTATTATTTCACTCTGCCATGGCCATGGGCTTCAGGACTTGATTCTCATGATTATCATAGGGCTGCTCCTCTACCACCGAGGTAGATAGATCCCATCTTGATGCAATCCAGTTCCTACAATGAACATGCTATAGCCAACATACACCTCAGGGTTCCATATGGCTAGGAGACCGAGTAATGGTGTAGTCAAACTATAACACCCTCAAGGTGAACTGCCGA
Organism: Cocos nucifera; assembly: GCA_006176705.1. Classification (NCBI taxonomy): domain Eukaryota; kingdom Viridiplantae; phylum Streptophyta; class Magnoliopsida; order Arecales; family Arecaceae; genus Cocos; species Cocos nucifera. The sequence goes on from QRFJ01000025.1 coordinate 3,076,257, forward strand.
TGCATCTCAGGTCAAAGAACCAGACACACTACTGCAGCATCGAGTCAGTCATTGACGAGAAGGTAGACTTCCTAATGACTACTCGAGGTGGTCACGCTCAGTGCCCTCGTTCTCTAACGAGTACCTGTACTCTCGCTCCGGTGTCTCCACACCGTAGACTCAAGACTCATCTACTAAAGAGAAGTGATCGTACACCAACCTTCCGGATCAATCACCATCCTCGTGATGATCCTATGGTCGGGAGCTGTTTATGAGTTAATAATGATTATTCATGTCTTAAATTTTCAACTCTTGAAAATATGAATTATCATTACCATTAACTCAAAGGATGTATCACAGACACTAAATACACAGGTGTGATAGAAAATAACCCATTTTATTAATTATAGTCAAAATTATAATTTTGCCCCTAGAAGTGTATTACATGTGTCAGCCAATTTTGGCTTCTAGGGCACATATATCTAACAGTTAGTCTCAGTACTAATCAGTTTCTCTAAATTTTTATTTTGGCTAGCATCAGTACTAGCCTCTCTCACCTGATCTTGGTATGGGTCCATAAGAATCCTATAGCTTTTAAGTTCAGGAATTACTTTGGCATTCTCAAATTGGAGATTCTTAGATGAAACATTAGATTGATAATTTAATCCAGGTGGTTGGTGGTCATTAGGTGGGTTGTTTGAAATTGGTAGGTTCGGTAGTTGATCTAGTTCTCTCCTCATGTTAGACTCAACTAATTATCCTATTTGAGCTTCTAGTCTGGCGATAGATTGCTGTTGAGTTAGAATTAATTATTGAAGTTGGTTAAATCTATCATCAGCTAGATTGGTCTGTTGAGGAGGTGGGTATGAAGGCTGATTATAATATAATGGCTGGTTAAACTGACTAGGCTGACCATTATTATAGGCATAATTTTGATAATTTTGCTCAAGTGAAATTTGGGTCTGAGCCTGAGTCTGTTGGGATGTCCAAGAAAAATTAAAGTTACTCCAATCTGAATTATATGAATTTGAAAATGGGTCATTAATCAATTTGGAGTATCCTTGAGTAGCTTGAACTTGTTCTTGGATAAAATATGGAAATTGTGCAGCCATAGGACATTCACTCACATGATGGGTTGGGCTAGCACAGTTTGAATAAGTCTCCTGATAATTAGAAGATGATGTGAATTGTGTAGGAGATTGTTGACCTAGGATTAGGAGTTGATCTATTTTCTGAGCAAGAAGGTCAACTTTATCTAATTTTTGGACAATTAGATTCATATTAGCCATTTGATTATTATGTTTAATGTGAATCAACCATTCAATTATGTTCAACTAAATCAGAAAAAGCGATTTCCTACCATGCATGTATTAGTGTAACCCTAATGTATGGTTAAAAAATTTTTAGAATATTTTTTTTATTTTATTATTATTATTATTATTTTATTATATTAAAAATTAATTTTTTTAATTATTTTTATTTGTTAATTTAATTTAATTTAATTTAATTTATTATATTTTTTTAGTTAGTTTAATTTTTATTTTATTTTATTTTTATTTTATTTTTAGAGGAGTAAGAAAAAGAAAGAAAGAAGAGTTCTAAAGAAGAGGTCCTAAGGAGTCCTAGAACTAAGAAGAAGAGAGAAGAATTAAGTTTAATTAGGTTTGATGTTGGTTAGCAATCAAGTTGGTCAATCAATCCTGACTAAGGGTTATCCTAGATCTAGACAGCTCCTAACTGCCAAGGTCACCTTCAAGCCCTCCAAGTGTAGGATTAGCCAATCAACTAGCCAGGTAAGTGTAAGGTTCGGTGGGAGTCCCCCCGTTGCTTGCCTTAGACACCAATTATGCTTGGCCAGGTAAGCGAACGGAACCAATTAGAAACCACCTTCCTTCGGGCCCAATCGTCCCTGAACCACTTTCCTAGACACCAGTCAAATTGACTTATCCTAACCCGGTTCAACTCTTAGGATTCCTTGTCCTATTGAGCTCGAGTTCCTAGGGTTGATGTCTAATTGATTTTAATTTAAAGGCTTAGGTCAATGCAGGATGCTGGTTGGATTGTTTGTGGGCTAAGGAAGGGTGATCAAATCCCCACCTTATCTTGTTTAATTGGGTTGTGCCCTTAATTTGATTTAATATGAATATGCACGAAAAAAAAAAAAAATTCAATCAAAGGGTTTTATGCAATTTAAACTAGATGCATGCAACTAATTGAATTATGAAAGGCTTACCTTGCCTCCAGCAATCACCAAAAAAAAATAAAAATAAAAATAAAGATAAAAATAAAACTAATATGATGCATGCTCTAAGCAGTTAAGATTTCTAATCTTATCATGAGATTTTTAATTAGATTTAAATAAATATTTTTTAAATTAACTTAAAATTAAAATAAATAAATAAATAAAAAGAAAAGAGGACTAGGGTTAGGATTGATCTTACCAAAATTAGATGCTTTCTTCATTTTCTCCTTTTTTTTTCTACAAAATAAATAAAAAAAATTAGTAAATAATATTAAAAAAATATAATTAATTTATAAAAAAAAAATCAAAGAAATCAAAGGAAAAAAAAATAGCATCTATTCTTCCCCGACAACAGCGCCAAAAACTTGATAGGAACGCGATGTTGTTGTTAAGACATCATGTTTATCAATTTAATCTGACTTCTTAAAGTCATTGAAAATGCGTTGATAGTAGTGAGTCGGGTCGAATCCACAGGGAAGGTAGTGTTTTTAGATCTGAAATCTTTGATTTTTGAAAAGAAAAGAAAAGAAAAAATTTTTAGAATCAAAAGTAAAGTTGGAAAATTAAAAGCAAAAATTAAAAGGTGCAGAAATTTAAACTTGGTACTAAGATCTATTAGTTAGATCTTAGCATCTACTTGCAATAAAATAAAAAGTAATAATTAAAGTACAGAAATTAAATTATAATAAAAATAAAAAGTAAGAAATTAAAATGTAAAAATAAAATTTTTATTAATTAAAATTTTAGAATTTAAATACATAAAATTTAAAAAGAAAAGATAATAAAATAAAATAGCCTGATCTCTGATCTTGGATCGGCATTGGCAGAAAGATGGTGTAGAAGCTCGACTCTTCTTCTCGGCACCCGTTGCTTCGAAGCAGCCTTTAACCCATAGCCTGGCTTCGCCCTGTACCAAAGCTTCACCTTGATCGGAGATGTTGATTTCTGGAGGCCTAGGGTCCTTTTTATAGTGCTAGGAGGGCTGGATATTTTTTTCTAAAGGCAATGTGGGACTAATGGCCTTTGTAATCATCAAAATATAAAAGAATTTGAGTAAAATTTGAATCAAAATAGCTCTGATATGTCTTTGATAAATCTGATAAAATCCAGCCATTCAGTAGGAATCCAACGGTCCAAAAATCATCAAAATCGAATGCAGATCAACTCAGATCGGGTCGGATTAAATTCTGGTCGTTGGATCGCGCTTCATGGAGGAAATCTAGCAGCAAATCACGTGCCTGAGAGTTTGATCATCGTCGGGAGCTTTCTGGACCGTCGGATCATCGCCTGGATCGAGCGCTGCTATCCGATGGTGATCCGCATGATGTCTGTAGCTGAATAAAATCCGGAAGCAACCACAGCCATTCGATCTTGACCGCAAACAACCACATCCGTCCGATCGCGTAATCACTGTTCCCATGGACCGCATGGACCGGCCGCACCGCACACCGCAACCAATCAGCACCTCTGTTGTCGAGCAAAAAGACTGAATTACCCTTGTGAGCCATGATAAATTTCTGTAGACCCTTTAGGGGTCTAGGTCCACCACGTGGCAAGCTCTGATTCGCCGGATTTTGCTGAGCTGGTGGTCCACGCCTGGATCGTGGACCGACTGATGGCTTTAACGGCTGAGTCAGCTTTGATGGCTTAGCTTGGCTTGGTGGCTAGGCTTGGCTTGGTGGCTCGGCTTGCCGAGCCGGCTGAGCCGTTTTCTTTTTTATTTAATTTTTATTTATTTTATATTTTTAAAAATTCATATCTTTTCCATTTTAGCTTCATTTTACTTAAAATTTATTTTGTTATGATCAAAAAAATGAGCTCTTTCTATTGATAATAAAATTTTATTTTTTAATTTTTATTATTTTTTTATTAATTTTTTAATTAATAAAAATATGAATTTTTTAAAAATTATATATAAATTGATTAATAATTTTTAAAAATTAATATAAATTAATTAATAAATTAATACTTTTATTGGTGAATTTATGATGCTTATCACCTGCATCCATGGATCATGATCCTCACTTTTCATGGCCTCTGCATAATTCTCTGGATCTTCATTAACAGTGATGAGTGCATAGGGGATAACCTCATCAATGCCATACTTGATCAATCTCCTAATAATACGTTGGAGCTTATGCAAAACCACTCCCACTGACATATCTCTGGCTGATGTCTGTGGCTGCTCTTGCACATCTATCTAAACTGCCGACCCTCCATGCTAATTTTTAATCTAAGATAATACTTTTTCACCCAACTCCACCTCAATAGGAACACTCTTATAAGTGGATGTAACCAGCATGCCATTATTCTTTGACTAGCCACCGCTGTTCACCATTGTTTTCTTAGTTCCATCTATCCCAGACTTTCTCAAGATGCTCTTCTTATCAAAGATAACGTCTTTGCTGGTCACTGACTTCTATGCCTGAGAGTCCCACAGCATGTGAGGATTTATGGTGCTCCTAAGCCTTGGGAGGCCACGGGAGGAGTCAGGGGGTTGCCTTCGAAGATTTCAGGGGTTTGGTTGGTGCTTTAGAGAGCTAGGACACAAGGTGAAGCAAGAAACTAAAGTCGAGAAATCAAGACTATAGAAAGAAGATTTTCTGCAGGTTAGCCGGCTTAGTCCAAAATTGGATTGGCTAAGTCTCAGAGCAAAGGTAAAATAGAGAGCTGCACGTTCGAGACTGCTGGCACGGTATAGGACTGGGTCAGCTCAGTTTCAGATGGAGCCGACCCAGTGGAACTTAGCCAACTCAGTGCTGAGACTGAGCTAGCTCAGTGCACGGGCAGAGTTACGTGAGGGTCTATTTTGGGCTAGGATCTGGGATGATCCTAAGATTCTTAAGGCCTAGTTTGAGAGGTCTTAAGGGGGCTAATTCATGTATGGATCGAATCTAGATGTAGGGGATGAGAGCATGGGAGACATGGGTGTATATGGGCTCGGTGAGTGCTTTCATGTATTGGGTTAGTCGGAGAGTTTTTTGGTCGGGCCTAATGGCTATGTATAAATACATAGGTTGTATTAGGATTTTAAAAGGTTGAAATCAATACATACCTTTTCTCCCTCAACTCTCTTCTTCTCTTCTCTTTAGAGTTGCCGCCCTAGGGTTCTTGAAGATGCCCTAGAGAAGGGAGCGTCTCCCTCAACCCAAGGAGGGAGGCACCCCATCACAGATCCAGGTGGAGGATCGATGGTGTGCTATCCATAGAGAACATCACAGGTTCCTTCAGGTCCATGCTAAAGATCAGGAGCTTCTGCAATATAGTATCGGAGTGTTTGTGATATCAAGGATGATTGACGTTCGAGTGATATCATGGGTCTATAATTTGATATCAGAGCTAGGTGATGCCTGAAATATTATGGATGACAATATAGTATCAGAGCCAAGTTTCAGAGCCTGATGGTGCATGGAAAGGAAGAAGAAGTCGTACAAGGTGAAATCAAAAATCCACATAAGAATTTTAAGGTATGTCTCAAATCTACCTTATTATTGCTATGGTTTGGCCAACCGAAAGCAGTAGATTGAAGGTGGAGGTTGAGAGAATTAATGGAAAGGAATTTTCTCAGAGTGGAAGGATTTGGTGCATGATTTGCTGATCAATCTTGGTGGAAAGATCGGGATGTATGATGGTTATGTGACAGGCAGGGAGCGCTAGAGTGCTGCAGTAGCGCTTCCCTGGAGATATAGGGTTGAGAGAGGCTCGATGATGCAGCAGCCGAGGGAGGTATCTCAATAGAGAGCATCAGGGTTCTCTAGAATGATGGATAGTGTAGGGCTGTTGAAGAGAGATTTTCTAAAGGGTAATGGTCGAAGAAAGGCTGAAGAAGCGACTATATGTCCTTCGATGTCTGAAAGGCAGGGAAGTAGTTGGAGATGTATTCAGTGGTTCAATCAGAGCATGGATTTGTGAAGCCTTGGGAGTGATGGAGATGGATAATCCATGGAGGTCCAGCAGGTTAGGGCTGGACGGCTGTAAAGCGGCACAGAGATGAGTCAGGGAGCACTGGAGTGCTGCAGGAGCGCTTTTCTAGAGGCACGGGGCTAAGAGAGGCTTGGTGGTGTAGCAGCTAAGGAGTGTATCTTAGCAGAGAGTGTTAGTGGTATCTCAGAGAAATCGGATGCAGGTCTCAGGAAGAGCCAGGGGATCTCAAGGAGCGCCAGGAGGTCTTTAGCAGTCGAAAGTATTATGGATCAGATTTCTTCTGTAGGAGCACCAGAAAGAGTCACGATTCAGGTGGAGGATGGTTCTCCAGGTGCAACTGAAGCGATGGCTGATGTAGGGGAAGAAGAGAAGGACTAGGATGGAATTCCTTAGGATTCAGTCACTGGTTTTAGAAAAGTTGGATGAGCTCTTGAGTTTCGAAGGTGCCTACTGGTTGTGGAGGTATTCGAGACAGCTTCGAAGGGGTCCATGGAGCGCAAAGGATTCGAAGGGGTAGTGATGGTGTTTGAGGTGTAGTGGTAGGCTCAGTAGTGCAGCATTTAGTGGTTGGCCTCGAAAGACTCGATGATAGAGTCGGCTTCTACGGCATCAGGTGGACTTTGAATAGAGCTGGAGCTCCATAGTGGTGGCTTCACAAGTGGAGAAAAAATTTGGCATGAGTTTAGAGCGCTGGTGATGCACAGTTCCAGGTGGAGCGGAGCGTGCAGATGGACAAGTATAGCTCTAAGGAGATCGTGTCAGGTGGTACAGCATGTGCTGATATAGGAATGCTGTGGGTTCTCTAAGAAAGTTCAGAGAAGGTGATGTAGCTGCTAAGCAGAAGGGATCTTATAATTTCAGGATGGTGCCAAGAAACAAGCACAGATCTTTAGCGGTGGAGGCGGTCATCCCAAAGGCCTCAAGGATGTACAATGGCTGATGAGGATTGGTAGAGGCAATGCTTGCACAGGTGCTATCGAGTGTGTAGGGACAGCGGAAACGTGTAGGAGGTCATTGCTGAGGGGTTTGCCAAGGCTTGGGGCACCAAGGTGGAGATTATGAGGATTTGTGGTGCTCCCAAGCCTTGGGAGGCCATGGGAGGAGTCAGGAGGTTGGCTCCAGAGACTCTAGGGGCTTGGTTGGTGCTTCGAAGACCTGAGACATAAGGTGAAGCAAGGAACCAAAGCCAGAAAATCAAGACTGCAGAAAGAAGATTTTCCGTAGGTTAGCTGGATCAGTCCAAAATTGGGTTGGCTAAGTCTCAGAGCATAGACAAAATAGAGAGCTATGCATTCGGGACTGCTGGCATGGCACAAGATTGAGCCGGCTCAATTTTAAACTGAGTCAACCCAGTGGAACTTAGCCGACTCAGTGCTGAAACTGAGCCGGCTCAGTGCGCGGGCAGAGTTACACGAGGGTCTATTTTGGACTAGGGTCTAGGATGATCCTAGGGATCTTAAGGCCTAGTTTGAGAGGTCTTAAGGGGGCTAATTTATGTATCGGTCGGATCTAGATCTAGAGGATTAGAGCATAGGAGACATGGGTGTACATGGGCTCGATGAGTGCTTTCATATATTGGGTTAGTCGGAGAGTTTTTTGGTCGGGCCTAATGGCTATGTATAAATACATAGGTTGTATTAGAGTTTTAAAAGGTTGGAATCAATACAGACCTTTTCTCCCTCAACTCTCTTCTTCTCTTCTCTCTAGAGTTGCCACCCTAGGATTCTTGAAGAAGCCCTAGAGAAGGGGGTGTCTCCCTTAAGTCCGAGAAGGGGGCGTCTCCCTCAAGCCCAAGGAGGGAGGCACTCCATCACAGATCCAGGTGGAGGATCGATGGTGTATTGCCCATAGAGAACGTCATAGATTTCTTCAGATCCATGCTAAAAATCTGGAGCTTCTACAACATGGTATCAAAATGTTTGTGATGTCAAGGATGATTGGCGTTCGAGTGATATCATAGGTCTACAATTTGGTATCAGAGCTAGGTGAAGCATGCCTAACATTTGACAATACATTATCAAATGATAGGATCATTCATACAATATCATTCCCAATGACAATACAGCAAGTACCCCTTGACTCCTTTTGGATATCCTATGAATGTTATCTTTTGAGATTTCGGATCCAATTTGCTCCTCTCGGTTGCCTCCACATGTGCATAGACTGTGCAACCAAAAACTTTTAGTTAGCCAAGCTCCACCTTCTTTCCACTCCAGACCTCTTCTAGAATGCCTCCATTTAGCTTATAATGAGGGGACCTATTCACAAGAAAATAAAAAAAAATTAGAGCATCACCCCAAAAAGACTTTAGGAGTGATGTCTGCAGCCTCAAACTGCGTGCCTTCTCGATTAGTATCCGGTTCATCTTCTTCGCGACACCATTCTACTGGCGAGTCATCCTCATCGTGTCATAGCATTTGATGCCATTTTTCTCACAGTACCTTCTAAACTCCAGGCTAGTATACTTTCCTCCATTGTCCGACCTCAGACACTTTACCTATCTCCCTGACTCCTTCTCTACTTCAGCTCTCCAGTCTCTGAACTGGGCAAATACCTCTAATTTTTTTCTAATCAAATAAACCCATACCTTCCTTGAGAAATCATGAATGAAAGCAATAAAGTATTTTGCCCCACCTTTAGCTGATACAGGAGCTGGTTCCCACACATCCGAGTGCACTAAATTCAGCACTCCCTCGCTATGCTTGGTACTTCTGGCAAACTTCATCCTATGCTGTTTGCCAAAGATACATGGCTCACAAAGATCTATGCCCTCCTTCTTTAGGGCTAGGATCATACCTCTTCTGCTTAGTTCTGTGAGCCCACGATCACTCATATGATCCATCCGATAGTGCCATAATCGATATAAAATTTGCTCCTCCTGTGCCGCTGCTAGCATCTCTTCACTATCATTTACCATTGAGTCTTTCATTCTGTAAAGATTGTTGCTCAGTCTTCTACCTCTCATCACCACCAAAGCTTTCTTAGAAATTTTTAAACATCCACTCCCAGCTTGGCTACTAAAAGCATAACCCTACTCCTCTAAGTAGCCTAAAGAAATCAAATTCTTTTTTAACTCCAGTACATGCCTAACATTTGATAATGTATGAATGATCCTATCATACATCCTCACCATGATAGAGCCAATTCCAGCTACTTTGCATGAATGATCATCTCCAAGGCTAACACTTCCATCATCGATCTTTTGGTAGGTAGCAAACCACTCCCGATGAGAAGTATAGTGGTGCGAGCATGCTGAATCTAATATCCATATAGTATTGCACTTCGTAGATCCATCTAATACAACTAGCAGGTCTTTTTCACTGCTCATAGAAGCTGTATCATCTCCCTTACTAGCCTTCCCTTTTTCTGATCTCAACAGATGACAATCTCTCCTCAGGTGTCCAGGCAGATGACATTTATAACATTTCAATATCATCTTCCTCTAATCTCGAGATTTTGACCTGCCCTTGGATTTTCCTCTTGTCTTCTCCTTTGATCTTTTCTATCTTTCGTTCACAGTCAAGATCTTAGACTTAGGGTCTTCCTTGCAGATCTTTTTTCTTTACTCATTTGATCCGAGCACACCAACAACCTCTTCATAGTTTAGAGTCTCCTTTCCATAAACTAAAGTTGTTATAAGACCATCAAACGAACTTGAGAGAGAATATAATAGCAGCAATGCCCAATCCTCCTCATCGATCTTCACATCCAAACCCATCACCTCAGAACACACCTGATTGAACTTTTGGATATGTGCAACAAGATCTCCACCTTTAGGCATCCTCAGACTATACAACTATTTCTTCAACCACAGTTTGTTCATCATGTTCTTTCCTATGTATGTGTTCTTCAATCTCTCCCAGAGCCCCTTTGTCGTAGTCTCTGTGCAATCCTTGGGCAAAATCTGATCAACCAAGTACATTCAGATTGTGCTAAAAGCAATTTTCTTTAACTCTTCCCAATCCTCAGCACTGATCTTTTCTGATCTTTTTTTTGTCAAGACCTTGTAGATCCTCTATCGAACTAACAAGTCCTTTACTCTTTGCTGCCATAAGATAAAGTTTTTCTTACCGTCGAACTTCTCAAAATCTATCTTGAATCCACTTGATCCCATGACTTCAAACAAGTCAAGAACATATCCCTAATACCCTTCATGATCACACACCAGTAAAACTATCCTTCACAGAAGATCTAACTAGCCCTAGATCCTCTTTCCAAACTTTCGTATCATCGTTCCTCTGTGTAAACAATCTCCACCTCAATCCAGAGACAACCATGAAGCAAACTAGAAGTTTTGGGATAAAATCTGGTGCAATAGATCCTGGATGTAGTAAATCCTAGGTGTCTTCCTTCCTTCCACGCAATACCGCTCTGATATCAAATGTTGAAAATATGTGCTCTTTCTACATGGATCGGCGTGGCCATTGGTGATTAGCCAAGCAACAAGAAAGTACTTGTTAGAGATCTCTATGGAAGCATGATCAAATAAATCAAGGAATAGACAAGAAGAGAAGAAGATATTTTCAGGAGAAAAGAGCATTTTATTCTATATATTTCAGCATGCTTACAATCTTGACCTATTTTCAGTATATATACTTTACAAAGGGTCAAGCCCAAGCTCATAGAAAAACTTTTCAAACCTAAATAACCTACGTACACAAAATAATAACAAGCAAAAATTGAGCTAGCCCAATTTCAAACTGAGCCGGCTAACCTACAACTGGATCGGCTCAGTCTAGGATTGAGCCGACCCAGTTATGTACCATGCTAAGACTGAGCCGACACAGTTGTGTACCATGCTAATAGTCTAAAAGTGTTGCTTTCTGTCTGAATTTTTCTCTAAGATCTAGCCGACCCAGCTTTGGAGTAAGCCGACTCAGTTTCCAACTGAGACGGCTTAATTTCTGAACTTTACTATTGACACTGATTCTTCTTTTGACTCACTCCCGTCTTTCCATGACTTGTCTTCTCATATTTTTAAGATTTAGGAGTGCCACTTCTAAGCTCACAGGGGTTTGGACGGTCGGGGGTTGGGCGAAGACCGCTAGGGAGGGGCCGATGCGGGTGTGGGGGCATGCGCAGGAGGGGGGATGGCATGGCACGGGTAGGGGGTGGTGGCTGCCAGGGATGGAGAGGCAAAGGGGGAGGAGGGGGGCACCAAGAGGCAAGGCCAGTCGGTGGGAGAAGGAGGGGCAGTGTCGACCGAGGGGAAGGACTTGGGTGGAGTCTCATTGACGATGGAGAGAAGGGGGAAAAGAGAGAGTGCGTGCATGGAAGGAAAGAAAAATTTGAAAATTTTTAATCTAACCTATGACAGTGATTTTTGAACTGCTGCCATAGATCTATAGCAGTGATTTTCAGTAACCGCTATCGTAGATTGAAAATAATTTTTTTTTATTTTTTTCTAAATATTATATAATTTTAAAATTTAATACTCATCTTCACCATTCATTATCTAAATAATTATTATTAGAGTGTCATCACAAAAGATCACCTCAATCTGATGGCCCTAGCTTCATCGATCAGAAAAATTTGATTTCGATGATCACGAATGATGATATGATGATCTGATAGATGGAGACCTTCAATCGATCTAAAAATCTACAATAATGATCTCGATGATATTTATAGCATACTATCAAAGTTTCACTTCAATCAGATATCATTATCATTGTCAATTTAGTACGAAATGATTTCGACCGTTAAATTAGAAACAAGCGATCAAAGGGCTAAAGGGCACCAATTATGAGATAATTTTTTAGTTAAATGATTTTTGCTATAATTTTAATTATTTTATATAGCGATGATAGAAAAATTTAATTATTTTTATATAAACTATTCATGTTAAGCAGATATTGCAAAAGCACGTCCATAACAACCAACGGAGTTTAAGAATAGTTATCCAGTGACGTATAGTTTTAGATCGTTCTTAGTCTCATAAGTTGAATTTTAAAATCACTATCATAAAAAATGATTAAAGTAGTAGCCAAGATCATTTATAAAAAAAATTATCTCATAATCAGACATCGTCTGGTCCTTTGATCACTCATTTATCATTTAACGATCGAAATTAACCTATACTAAATTGACCAAGATAACGATATCTGATTGAAGTAAAATTTTGATAGTACACTACAAACACAACTAAGATCATCGTTGCAGATTTTTGAATCCATTGAAAGTTTTCATCTATCAGATCATCGCATCATCATTCGTGATCGTCGAAATCAAATTTTTTTGTTCGATGAAGCTAGGGCCATTAGATCATGACAATATTTTGCGACGACATTCTACTGATAATTATTCAGATAATGAATAGTGAAGATAGATATTAAATTTTAAAATTATATAATATTTAAAAAAAGATAAGAAAAAAATATATGATAGTGGTTAAAAATAACCACTGCCATAGATCGACTTATAGCAGTGATTATAAGAAACTGCTGCTAATAGGACCGACCTATGGTAGCAGTTTTTCTAATTGCTACCATAGGTCCGACCTATGGCAGCGGTTGTTGTTAACTGCTGCTATAGGTCAAACCTATTATAGTAGTTACAAAGAACCACTGCCATAGGTCGGCCTATGGCAGCAATTTTTTATAACCACTACTATAGATCGACCTATAGCAGTGGTTCTTTTTAACCACTATCGTAGACTCTATTGCAGTGGTTTTAAAAATCATTTCCATAGTATACGCTGTCGTAGGCTCTTTTTATAGTAGTATCTTTCATCAGAACATGATCAGATAATGTCCAAAATTGATCATTCTGTCCCAACATCTTGGAGCACAAATCCTCACACTATCTTCCTCTCTCTCTTAGATTTTTATCATATAAAAATCACAAAACAAAATGAGAAAGTAATCCTTGAAAGAAAAACTATGAGAGAAGACTTTCTTTCTTACCTTTGTCTTCATCAAGACATCAACATTTGATGTCCAAAAGAAGCCTTCTTCCTCCAAGATGTTTGGCGCCTAATACCCCATGCCCTCTCTTCTTTTTCTTTAGCTTTTTACCATGGAAAACCCCAAAATATTTGATGCCTACACCTATCATATAGGAGGCGCCATAAAATAAGGAAGATTAGGTCAAATGACCTAGTCAAACTTGGAAATTATGGGGCATCCAACTCTTGGACGCCCCTTCTCCTATTTTATCTGCATGCAGACTAGGAAACCATGCACAAATCAAGAAAAAAGGGCAATAAAAATAATAGGTAGGCATTGGAGGAAATAGCAAAAGAAGAATGAAGTATTTTGGTCAAGAGAGACTCTTTCAAAGAGAAATAAATCAAACCACTTTCCATAATGAACCAAATCAGATTTGATTCAAAATAAACCAAATATGGGGCATGAGAAATCAATCCTTAGGCTTGGAAATCATTGAAAAAATTTGAAAATAAAATTAGTGGGTGTGGAGATTATTTTTGCAAGAAAATAAGGAATCCTAGTCTAACTAGGATTCTCATGTATTGACTAGGTCAAATCAATTTTTAACCTAATTAAAAGTAATCCTAGTCCAACTAGAAAACTAATTAAGTTAAGTTTAAACCATATTTAAATCTGATTTAAATCCTAACTCAATTAGAAATTAGGTGCACTCAAATCCTAATCCAACTAGGAATTATTTTTTTCTTACAATTGGCTTATCCAATAAATTAATTAAACTTAATCTAATTAAGTCCAAATCAATTCTAATTAAATCTAATTCAACTAGAGTTGATCTCTACCCCATTGCTCAATCAAATTGAGCCAATTAGCAATCCAATTGCTAATCAATCCTCCTATAACATTTGTATTAGGTCAAACATCAATCGCATTGATTGTTTGACCTTAGAATGATTTTCAATCATCGATTAACCATCTGATCTGGTTACAACCTCTAATATACGTGATCCCATAGGTTTGAACCTAAGTCAGTAGCATAGGAACCAATTTCTATACTAGTCAAAGTAATCATTTAGCAATGGTTCTCGACGTCCGAATAGGTCGAATGTATGCAAAGCAACATTCTTAGAATCTTGGCCCATGGTTACCGTATAATTCATTCCTTTGACCAATAATGCTCAAGATGATTTTGAGTATGCTATCAACACTCATACAAGTCATCTCTATTATGTCTCAAAATTTTATAAATTTTGTGACTCCTCACGAGGATTATCCAAACTTAGATTTTGTTAAATTGAAACACAATGAGTCATTCTCTTCCTGAAGTTAATCAAGAGTGGTCAATTCCATCTTGACTCACACATTGACTCTATAAGTACTTGAATGTACCTAAAAATCTTTCGAATCTATATTAAAAATACAGATAGTCTAACACCAAAATACAGTGAGTTGCTTGCAAATCACCGTAGTGATCTCAGATCGGAGGGACACTTATTCCATTGGCCTTAGCTAGCTACTCTTGATAGTAGAGTGCTACATTGATCACGTTCAGTGTAGATGTACTCCTATATCTCACTTGGATGCCATACTAGTATCTCCACATCACTTGATTATGGGGACAACCAATGCATATGGCATATAGCGACCTATACTCGATAAGTTATCATCCTTGTTAATAACTTATCATTTGGTCATGAACAATTTAAGAACCATTTGATAAATCCTCCTTTATCGATTGATTATGGTTCTAAGGACTTCATCATAATTTAGAAGTTCATTTAAGGAAGATAGAACTTCTATGATAAAACAGCCAAGTAACTATTATTATTAGATAATTCATATACTAATTCCAATCATCTACTACTTAGATGATTGGTTTTAGGATACATTTTCCAACAACTCCCACTTGGACTAAAGCCAATCAAAATTATATCAAATATCCTATCTTCTACTTGAGTTCGTAAAACTCCTTAATTCTGAGGCCTTAGTAAATGGGTCAGTCAAGTTCTCTATTTCCATCAATCTTTCAAAAATTGACATCATCCTAATCTAAAACCAAAGGTGGTAGCCATGCAGAATATGTTGGTCTTTCGGTTCTTTAGTTTGAGCTATGGCTCCAATGCCATGAAAGGACTGGACCATCAGTGGAGGGTGCCACTCCTAACTTGTTAATGAACCTCAACAACTATACAGCTTACATGGCAGCATCATATACCATGATGTACTCTAGATCACTAACTGAATAGGTTACAGTATCCTGCTTGAAACTTTTCCAGAAGATTGCTCTAGTAATTAGGGTATGATCTAACATTCTCTTATTGTCATCTTATTCTGACTAAAATTAAAATATCCACATATTTTAAGTCAGTATTTCCATATTTGAGTCACTGAATCTTAGTATTTTCTAAATACTTGGAATTGTCTAAACAATCTTCTAATGGTTCTTACTTAGATTAGACTGGTATTTACTCACTACCATTAGTGAGTATACCATATCCGATTTTGAACATGGAGAAATTAGATGACAGCCAAATTTTTATTTCTTGTAATGCTGGAATGTCATTTTTGATTGAGAGAATTTAATTTACAAACAACATAAGAAATAACACTACAGAATATTTTGCCCACTTACAAATACAGGGTTTATCTTTATTCATAACAAAGGCATACATTCAAAACGTATATTCCAAAACTGAGATAATAGTCAAATGGGCTTTATAGGTCTTTAACTTCCCATCTACGCTACTATGATCTTTTTAAAAATTCATTCACACCCAATAGATTTTATTCCTTTAGTTGAATCATCTAGTTTCCACACACTATTGATTTCCATGGACTTCAATTTGGATTATGTGGCTCCAAGCCACTTCTTAGAGTCAGACCACTGCAATGCATCCCTATAGGTGATCGGATTCTTATTGTTCTTATCGAGCTTAACAGGATCTCCATCCCAAACCTAGATACTGAAGTATCTGTCCGACTAATGCGGTACTCTATTGGATCTCTTTAAAGATGCCACTTTAATGGGTTTCAAGTTTGATCTGATCAAATCTGATTTTGTAGGTTTACTAGATTATATCGATTCTTTTCTACCAATAAAACTTTTCTTAGGCATTAGTTCCTTCTCTAAGAAACTTCTTTTCAAAAGAAATGCCCTACTACTGATGATCATCTTATATTCTTCAGCATGGTAGAATTAATAACCCTTAAACACTTATTGGACTAGGATCCAAGTTTATCTGTGTGCAAACCTTTGACATAGGCTGATCAATTCCAAACCTGAAGGTGAGAGAGTCTAGGTCTATGCCCGATCCATATCTCATATAGAGATTTACAATATATTTACTCGATATATTTTTAGAGTAAAATAAGTAGTGATAATAGCACAACCCTGAAACAGACAGATAAGTAAACCCTATTGTGGATCGAACCATGTCTAACAAAGTTCAATTTTTTATTTTCGATATAGTATTCTAAAACAAAATCCACTGAGAGAGAATCCTATTCTTTCCTGATATGTCACAAACTTACTGGATAAGTATTCATCTTTTTGATCTGATCAAAGAGTTCTAATATCATTTTCAGTTTATTTTTCTATCTCATTATTGAATCATTTGAACATTTCAAATGATTCAAGCCAGATGCACCCATGCCCAGATAGGTTGTTTGTAATGAAATATTAATATCTTTCTTTGGCACTTAAGTTCATAGGTCCACATACATTACTATGTATAAGACTTAGAACTTTATTAGCTCCTTCATCTTTTTTATTAAAAGATGACTTTGTCATCTTTCTAAGAAGACAAGACTCACAGGCTATCAATGATTCACAATCATTGATGTTGAGGTTTTCCTCTCTAGCTAACCTGTTTATTCTATTCTTGTCAAGGTGATTAAGCCTATAATGCCAAAGATAGACATCAATGACACAATCTAACTTGGATGTTTATTAAATATGTACATTACACTTAACAAGCTGTATAAATGTTAAATCTTATTTCTTTATTATCCATATATTATTGTAACATTATTCATAATAAAATCACAACAATCTTTTTTATTGATAAATGATAACCATCTCTGACCAAAAGATCAACAGAGATCATATTTATAATAAACAATGGATAATAGTGACAATCACTCAAAATGACATCTTTTGAAAAATAAGCTTGACAATTCTTAAAGCTAGGATTGGAACAAAACTTTCTTCCTTAATGTTCAGGAATCTCTTACCATTTTTAGATATTCCACTTACCTAAAGTCCTTGCAACAAATTGCATAAGACCATCGGTATCTAATACCCAGATAGTAGAACTACATATAGAAAAATTTTAAGATGTTATCATATAACATCCTTGATAAGCAACTCTTGCTCCTTTCTCTTGTTCAACCTATTATGGTCAAAGAAAGCAAGATAATTCTTCTTTCTATGATCCTGCTTCTAATAGTAGAAGCACTATGGCTAATTTGGATCAACTTTGGACTAATTATTTTGACTAGGCTAAGAAATCCTAGTACAAACCCATTCATACTACTGAAGCAAATTCAACTTTCGATACTAATTATCGAAGTTGGATCCCATAAGTCATCACTATTTGATAGTGATTGGAGCAATTATGGTTTAGCCTTATTCTGTGAGTAAAGAGAATAATGACCTAAGCATATGAATTATTTTAAGCCTAGAGACTTGGACTTTAGTTTTAAGGTTCTTTCACTATTTTATTCAAATTGGTAGCCTCTACCTTCAGTTCAGAAAATTACTTTAATTTTCTAATAGGTACTAGAATCCACATAGACTACACACAAGCCTGACTTTGGTCGGCTAATCCATGTGCATCTATGGATTGGTTCATTAATTAATTATTTTTTTAAATAACTTCTAGTAATTTAATTTTGTCCTAAAAATCTAATCAGTAGGCTTTGACCTCTATTGTAAGGATTCGGTTAGGTCCAACCATTAACATGACCATACTTGGTGCATCTAACTAATGAATGATTAAGCTCAACTTTGGTTGGCCAACCTAACCATCACTAGAGAGACATTTCTAAGTTATTATATTATGAATGATAATTTCATTAGTCAATAAGCACTAGACCTTTGGGCCTCCAATGATTATTGAGTTAATGGATTCATTATCATCCAACTTAATGGGAGGCTATGACTCAGTTATCTTCGTAACTTTATCATTTTAAGAACTTAATAATTTTAAAGGATTTAAATAATTAATGATTTAAGAATAGAAAGGATATGGACCAATTTGCTTCTATTGACTTCTCCAAGTTAAATCCTTCTACTGACTTCTCAAGTCTTTGATAAGGACTAGGATCAATATCGATCCATGGGCACCTAGATCAGTCTCACTGAATAAAATCAATCTCACTAATTTTCTATGTGACATGGGTTAGCATGAGTCAATTAGCAACCTAATCAAGACTTGATTAACCACATTGGCCAGATAAGTAAGACCGATGGGAGGATCTGCTAAGGTTTGCCTTAGATACCATAAAAAATGGCCAGATAAGCAAGCCACTAATTAAAAACTATCAGTCTGGGAATGCCAGACTTATCTTAGATACTAATCAATTTATTAATTTTGATTTGGTCTTCCTAAAAACTCAGGCTCGACCACTAAGCCACGATTAGTATCTATTTGTTAGATGTATAAACTTTGATCAACTATAACTATTGAAGTGATCTATAAAAATGATCTAATCTTAATTAACTATTAATTAGATTTGATCAATTTCTTAACTTAATCCATATTTAATTTAACCCTAGGTCTAACCCAGTGAAGGACTTGATCAAAGCTAACCCATTACCCTTTAACCTATGTTTTATGAAATTATCTTAGAATCTTTAAATCATAAACCTAGATTCTAAATAATTACTTAATTCTTAATTAAGTTCAAAACTTCTGGGTTTGGATTTATGGAACCTTAGAACTAATTTCTAATTTGATCATTTGAAAATTTATAAATTATAAACAATTTACATTAAATTATATTCAATATATGATTTTAGATCTGATTTATTTTAATGTTTTGATCATGTCCTAGGATTTTGAATCTAGGGTTTTGTAGAAAGTAAGTTCTCAATTTAAATTTTATAAAATAAACATATCATATACATTCTAGATTTAAAATAAAAATTATATATCAATATATGCAATAAGAGGATCTAGATCTAAACATAAAATACATCATATGAATCAGATCATAAATTATTTAAAATTAAATTTAAAATCTAAAAATAAATCATAAATTACTTTAAATTTTATCTAATATATTTATGATTTAGGTTACTCAGATCAGTATATACTAGGACAACCTCTCTACTATAAGGGATAAACCTTACAGCAGGACAACCTTATAGTAGTATGTGCAATTCGATATTATTTAGATCTAACCTAAATAATCTAAAATAGATCTAATATTTATTAATTTTAGATTTTAAATAAAAAAAATAAATCATAAAATTATTTATATTATATCTAAATTATTCATAATTTAAGAATAGATCAACACATACTAGGACAATCTCTTCACTATAAGAGATAAACCTTATAGCAGTATGTATAATTTTTAGAGTTTTATTTTTTAGATTTAATTTAATACAAACATGATCATGTTAGGATCGTGACCTAGCTCTGATACCACTATTGAAAAATATGCTGGATTTCATGCATGAATTTCAAAACATTTTTGAAATATAATGTAGTAAAAGTTATAAATTAAATCATTTAATCTATAAATGCACGTAATCTAATTACTAAACCTAACATTTAGGATCTATAATATGTCATAATGCATGCATAAATCTAAAAATAAATATTTTAATATTGATCAAATCAATACCTTAGGTCTAGAATAATTCTAGATCTAAATCCTAGATCACATCTAGGTGAGAGAAGAGATCAAATCTCTTACTTTTGCATGGGTCAAGAACTCCATAGTTGATTTATGGTGTTGTCTTTAGAGCCACACATGCATCCGACCTCTACAGAAAGTCCATACGAGGCTACAACACAAATTGAAAATTCATCGAATGAAGATTCGCTCGAAGTGCTAGCTTCTCGTGGATCCCTTCAGATGGTTAATCTAAAATTTATTTTTTAGATCTCTTGGACACTCTAAGAGATAAAGAATAAGAGGAGGAATAAGAAAGAAATTCAATCTTTGGGTCTTTCATAAATCAGAAATAAAATACATTAGAAAAGATCCTAAGAGAAGATAAATCTTCTCTTTCAGGACATCAATGATTGATGTCCTTAAAATATCTTTATGCTAGGATAAGGGGAGACCTTCTTTCTTAGACTTTTTTTATATTTTCAGATCTTATACTCTCTAATTTTTCTTATAAAAAAATCTCACAAAATATGGAGAAGAAGGGTTCTCAAAGAAATCCTAAGAGAAGACCTTCTCTTCTTCTTCTCTCATCAAGACATGATCAGATCATATCCAAAATTGATCATTCTTTTCTAACACCTTAGAGCATAGATCCCCATGCCCTCTTCCTTTCTCTCTCTCTCTCTCTCTCTCTCTCTCAGGTTTTTATCATATAAAAATTATAAATAAAAATGAGAAAGTAATTCTTGAAAGAAAAACTATGAGAGAAGACTTTCTTTCTTACCTTTGTCTTCATCAAGACATCAACATTTGATGTCCAAAAGAAACCTTCTTCCTCCATGATGTTGGGTGCCTAATACCCCATGCCCTCTCTTCCTTTTCTTCAGCTTTTATCCATGGAAAACCCTAGAATATTTTATGCCTACACCTATCATATAGGAGGTGCCACAAAATAAGGAAGACTAGGTCAAACAACCTAGTCAAACTTGGAAATTATGGGGCATCCAAGAGTGGATGCCCCTTCCCCTATTTTATCTGCATGAAGACTAGGAAACCATGCACAAACCAAGGAAAAAGGGCAACAAAAATAATAGTTAGGTGTTGGAGGAAATAGCAAAAGAAGAATGAAGTGTTTGAGTCACGAGAGACTCTTTCAAAGAGAAATAAATCAAACCACTTTCCATAATGAACCGAATCAGATTTGATTCAAAATAAACTAGATATGGGGTGTGAGAAATCAATCCTTAGGTGTGAAAATCATAGAAAAAATCTAGAAATAAAATTAGTGGGCATGGAGATTAGTTTCACAAGGAAATAAGGAATCCTAGTCTTACTAGGATTCTCATGTATTGACTAGGTCAAATCAATTTTTAACCCAATTAAAATATAATTAGTGCAAGCCTAATTATGGGTGATCTTAGTCCAACTAGAAAACTAATTAAGTTAGATTTAAATCATATTTAAATCTAATTTAAATCCTAACTCAATTAGGAATTAGGTGCACTCAAATCCTAGTCCAATTAGAAATTATTTTTTTCTTGCAATTGGCTTATCCAATAAATTAATTAAACTTAATCTAATTAAGTTTAAACTAATTTTAATTAAATTAAATTTAATTAGAGTTGATCTCAACCTGATTGCTCAATCAGATTGAGCCAATTAGTAATCCAATTGCTAATCGATCCTCCTGCAATACTTGCATTAGGTCAAACATCAATCGCATTGATTGTTTGACCTTAGAACGATTCTCAATCGTTGATTAACCATCTGATCTAGTTATAATCTCTAATGTGTATGACCCCATAGGTTCAAAACTAAGTCGGTAGTACAGGAACTAATTTTTATACCAGTCAAAGTAACCGTCTAACAATGGTTTCCGACGTCCGGATAGGTCGAATGTGTGCAAAGCAACATTCTTAGAACTCTGGCCCTTGGTTACCATATAATTCATCCCTTTGATCAATAATGTTCAAGATGATTTTGAGTACACTGTCAACACTCATACAAGTCATCTCTATTGTATCTCAAAATTTTACAAATTTCATGACTCCTCACGAGGATTACTCAGGCCTAGATTTTGCTAAATTAAAACACAATGAGTCATCCTCTTTTTGAAGTTAATCAGGAGTAGTCAATCCTATTTTGACTCATACACCGGCTCTACAAGTACTTGACTATACTTAAAAATCTTTTGAATCTATGTTAGAAATATAGGTAGTCTGACATCAAAGTATAGTGAGTTGCTTGCAAGTCACCATGGTGATCTCAAGTCGAAGGGATACTTCTACTCATTGGCCTTAGCTAGCTACTCTTGATAGTAGAGTGCTACATTAGTCATGTTCAGTATAGATATACTCTTACATCTCATCTGGATGCCATACCAGTATCTCCACACTACTTGATTATGAGGACAACCAATGCATATAGTATACAATGACCTATAGTCGATAAGTTATCGTCCTTATTAATAACTTATTATTTGATCATGAATAATTTAAGAACCATCTGATAAATCTTCCTTTATCGATTGATTGTGGTTCTAAGAACTTCATCATAATTTAAGAGTTTATTTAAGGAAGATAGAACTTCTATGATTAAACAGCCAATTAACTATTATTATTAGATAATTCATATACTAATTCCAAACATCTACCATTTAGATGATTGGCTTTGGGATACATTTTCTAATATATCCAAGATCTTACTGATGTGCAAGAGCTTAATAGTGATAGGCTTAAGCAGATGATTAACATATTTGGTGGGTTTGATCTGGTTATTGATGGAAGTTCATGTAATAATCTTTCAGATAGCAACCATCTTAGCCATGATGGACTATAGGATTTCTACGGTTATAGCTATGTTTACCCTATATAGGGTTGCTATCCCCTTGAGGATTAGTAGGGCTATAACCATAGCAATCCTATAGTCTATCTTGGCTATAGCGGTTGCTACAAGAAAGATTATTGCATGGACATCCACCAATAACCAGAATAAACCCACCAAATGTGTTAATCATCTGCTCAGGCGTATCACCATCAAGCTCTTGCACATCAGCAAATGTGTTGGATAAGTAGAGCCTCTAAAGCCCTTCTAATTATCTCTTAAGTCTCCCCATGCAGGTACTAATACTTGTAGTTTGGCATAAATCTACTCCTATATAAATGGATAACTATTGTATCCCTATCAAGCATTTTTGTATTGACACATCTCTTATAAGGACAATGAGCCCATCCTTGAACTAAGAGTGCAGCATTCCCAAAAGTATAATCACAAAAGTAAAGAACATCATTGCAAATAGGGATGGTTATGATGCACATCCCATGCATGTAGACTTGGAGCATGCCAGACAATTGGGCTACATGAGCACATGAATTAAGTACCATTTTTAAGTTGTTCTTTTATTTTTTAAAAAAATTTCTACTCCAAGTTTTTAGCTCGAGGAGGTGGTCGGGGGCTCGGAGAGGTTATGATGACTACCTATGGGAGATGCACCTAAATGGAGCTGATGCATTATTGTTCTTGTTGTTGTAGTTGTAGAGCAAGCTTGGATGGTTTGTTATATCACGGACAATCGCTTGCAGCCACCTCATGGTTAAAGGTGTAGAGAAATTTGCAATGCCTTATTTTTCAATGGCAGATCTGAGCCTTCTTCATATTTTCATATATTGAGATTATCATGTACTGCTAGATGAGAATCAAATAATGCCTAAATCAGGAGACTAACAGACCAACACATTATCATGTATTGCTAGATGAGAATTATGTTTTTGCTGATATATTATCGATTCTAACTGATAATCTTTATTACACGTGAGTAAAATTTTGATCGTCTTGTTATGTTTTAATAGATATTTTGTTTGGATCAATTTTTAGGTTATTTACTTGCTTTGATTTTTATTTTTATCGAGAACTTATTTCACATAAGCTTTATTGGCCAATAAAACACATCATTTTAAATCTTATATTGCATCCATAATTATATAATTAATTTGATAAATCTATAGAGATTATACATCATGTCTTCTAGAGCCTGAAGTCATTCCAGCTAAGAACAAAGCTCTCATGGAGAGAGTGATCATGTAGCTAGCTTACATGGTTCTACACCTCACACACCGGATGGTAAACTTTAATACTTTAGATTATTCTCATTTATATTATTTGATCCTTTGCTAACTAATATAATATTCTTTATATTAGATATTTTGTGCTCAGGTTCGGATGACAGGGGGTCACTAGTAACCCCACAGTCACATGTAGCAGCGATCAGCTCCTAAACATAGGATCATGGTTGAAGACCTGCCCAGTTGGTGGCACTTCTGACACGGTCGGAGGATAGAGAGCTCATCCATGTTTAAAGTGAAGAAAAAATTCTAATTTTCTGGATTAGGTTTGATCAAATCTATTTGGATCGAGAGGCATATTTCAAAAATTTTCTCTTAGATCTAAATCAGATCTGACACTTTTCAGATCTAATTTTATGATCTGATAAATAAAAAAATTAAATTAAATTTAAATCTAAATTAATGTTACCTTGATGGTAATCCAATTATCCTTGATGATCCTGCTGATGGCCTGAGGTTCTGAATCTAGCCACGCAAGCGTCTGGCCTCTACCGATATCTACTCGGATTGGATCTGAAGATCTTCTCCTTCTTTATCACTTTTTCAAAAATTAGATCTGGATCCGATTTGGAGGATCTTCAAAACTTCTTCTGAAGATCAGTAAGTCATCTCTGCAGTAGTGCTGCCTTCTTTCTTTCTCATCAGCCTTTTCTTGCCTGGATCGCACCAAACTGAAGGCCCAGCTTCGAGTCAGTCATCGATGAGAAGGTAGACTTCCTTATTACTACTCGAGGTGGTCACACTCAGTGCCCTTGTTCTCTAACGAGTACCTATACTCTCGCTCTAGTGTCTCTACACTGTAGACTCAAGACTCATCTATTATGAAGAAGCGATTGTACACTAACCTTTCGGATCAATCACCATCCTCATGATGATCCTATGGTCGGGAGTTGTTTATGAGTTAATAATGATTATTCATGTCTTAAATTTTCAACTCTTGAAAATATGAATTATCATTACCATTAACTCAAAGGATGTATCACAGACACTAAATACACATAGGTGTGATAGAAAATAACCCATTTTATTGATTATAGTCAAAATTATAATTTTGCCCCTAGAAGTGTATTACAAGTGTCAGCCAATTCTGGCTTCTAGGGCACATATATCTAACAATCTCCCACTTGTCCTAAAGCCAATTGGCTACAAGTCTAAGTCCCATCTTCTCAAGGTGGGCTTCGATCTTCTGCTGGTCCCAACGGCTTTGTAAGTGGGTCTGCCACATTATCTGCGGAGTTGACTCTCTTGACCTCAACGTAACCTTTCTCAAGGTAATCGCGGATGAGATGATATCGCCGCTCAATGTGCTTGGACTTCTGGTGAGACCTCGGCTCCTTAGCAAGGGCTATGGCGCCATTGTTGTCGCAGTAAAGAGGAATGGCATCTGATGGCATTACTCCAATTTCTGCAGCAAACTTCTTGTACCAGAATGCTTCCTTTGCAGCCTCTGATGCAGCTATATATTCTGCTTCCATGGTGGAATCTGCTATCACAGTTTGCTTGGAACTCTTCCAGCTGACAGCTCCACCATTGCACACAAACAGACTTCCAGATGTCGACTTTCGATCATCTATATCAGACATGAAGTCCGAGTCTGTGTATCCTTGAACTTGGAGTTCTCCATTACCAAAGACCAACATCATATCCTTAGTTCTTCTCAAGTACTTAAGGATACATTTCACAGAAGTCCAGTGTTCTTCACCTGGATTTGACTGATATCTGCTTGTGACACTCACAGCATGGGCTATATCAGGTCGTGTACATAGCATGGCATACATGAGGCTCCCTATTGCAGAAGCATAAGGGATCTTGCTCATGCGTTCTATTTCCTCAGGTGTGCTGGGGCACATCTTCTTGGAAAGATGAATACCATGTCTGAAGGGTATTAATCCCCTCTTAGAGTTTTCCATACTAAACCTCTTTAGTACTTCCTCTATGTACATCTTCTGTGAAAGTCCTAGCATCCTATTCGGTCTATCCCTATAGACCTTAATTCCTAGAATAAAGGATGCTTCACCTAGGTCTTTCATGGAGAATTCCTTGGACAACCACATCTTGACTGATGTCAACATGGGAATATCATTCCCAATAAGGAGGATGTCATCCACGTACAATACGAGGAAGACAACAGCGCTCCCACTGACCCTTTTGAAAACACATGGTTCCTCTTCATTTTTGATGAAACCAAACTTTTTGATCACATCATTGAAACGAGTGTTCCAGCTCCGAGATGCTTGCTTAAGTCCATATATGGACCTTTGCAGCTTGCAAACCTTGTGATCAGTATCACTGGATGTGAAACCTAGCGGCTGTTCCATATAGATATCTTCCTCAAGATATCCATTTAGGAATGCCGTTTTCACGTCCATTTGCCATATTTCATAATCGAAATAGGCTGCAACAGCAAGCAATGTGCGGATGGATTTTAGCATAGCTACCTGGGGAAAAGGTATCCTGATAGTCAATGCCTTCACGTTGACTATAACCTTTTGCCACCAGTCTAGCCTTGAATGTCTCCACATTCCCATCTGCACCAATCTTTCTCTTGAAGATCCATTTACACCCAATAGGTACTATACCTTCTGGTGGATCTACCAAGGTCCAGACTTGGTTTGAGTGCATCGAGTCGATCTCTGACTTCATTGCCTCAAGCCATTTCTCGGAGTCGATATCTGATATCGCCTCGTTGTAGGTTTTGGGATCATCACCATGAGCACCATTACCTATGAGGAACATTTCCTCTACGTCCTCTGAAATAATACCTAAGTATCTTTCAGGGGGACGGGAAACTCTTTCCGATCTACGAGGTGGAGGAGGTAGTGTTCTTATTGGCTCAACCTGATTTGGTTCCACTTGGTCCTTAGCTCGTTCTGCTTGTGAGACTTTCTCATCAAGCTTAATCTGCTTTCCAATGCCACTATCTTGAATAAACTATTTTTCAAGAAATATGGCATGTCGACTCACAATCACATTGTGGTCTTCTGGAATGTAGAAATAGTATCCTAATGACTCTTTAGGATATCCTATGAATCGAGCTCTGAAGGACCTAAACTCTAACTTGTCCGCTTGTTGTCTTTTGACATAAGCCGGACAACCCCAAATTCTGAGATGACTCAGACTTGGTTTCTTACCGTGCCATATCTCATACGGTGTGGTAGGAACGGTTTTAGAGGGAACCCTATTCAGTAAGATAGATTGAAGTTAATAATGAATGTCCCCAAAGGAAAATCAGGGAGGTCTGTGAAGCTCATCATGGATCGAACCATATCCAATAGAGTCCGATTTCTCCGTTCTGAAACCCCGTTGAGTTGAGGTGTTCCTGGTGGAGTCCATTGAGAGACTATGCCATTTTCCTTAAGATAGTCTAGGAATTCCCGGCTAAGGTATTCACCTCCTCGATCTGATCGAAGAACCTTAATGGGTTTTCCAGTTTGTTTTTCTACTTCATGTCTGAATTCTTTGAACTTTTCAAAAGGCTTCAGACTTGTGTCTCATAAGATACACATACCCATACCTAGACAGATCATCGGTAAAGGTAATGAAGTAGACAAAATTGCCTCTAGCCGGCACATCAAATGGGCCGCACACATCAGTATGTACTAGGGCAAGGAGATCTGTGGCCCTCTCCCCATGTCCAACAAAAGGGAGTTTAGTCATTTTGCCTTGAAGACAAGATTCACAAGTTGGATATGACTCAAAAGTCAATGGACTCAATAGCCCATTTTTCTCCAATTTGTTAATCCTATCTTCTGCTATATGACCTAATCTCAGGTGCCATAGATATCTGTCGTTTGGACTATCCCTAGGTCGTTTGGCATTCACGTTTTGCTCGATAGTTAAAATAGGTACATCAATATGCAACTGATAAAGACCATTAACAAGGAAACCATTTGCAATTTTATTTCTTTCATAAAGAATGTTACAATGGTCCTTAAAGAAGGTGATCACATAACCTTCTTGTGCTAAGCATGAAACAGAAATCAAATTCCTGCTAGCTGCAGGCACATAATAACAGTCTTTTAAAACTAAGTCTAAACCAGATGGTAATCGAAGAGGGTATGTTCCCACGGCTACTGCAGCAACTCTTGCTCCATTACCGATGCGTAGGATCATGTCTCCATCCCTCAGCCTCCTGCTATCCTCAAGACCCTGCATAGAAGTGCACAGATGAGCACTAGAACCAGAGTCAAGCACCCAACTGGATGCAGAAGAAACCGTAAGGTTAGACTCAATAACGAGCATACCTCCAGAAGGACCTTCCTTCTTGTTCTTTAGGGTGGCCAGGTAAATAGGGCAGTTCCGCTTCCAATGGCCGTCGCTGTTGCAATGGAAACACTTTCCTTTGCCATCGGCCTTCTTCTTCGATTCTGCCTTCTTCTTCTTTGATCCTTCCACCTTTTGCTTTTTCACAGACTTCTTTTTCTTTCCATAAGACTTTCTTTTGGAAGAAGTCCGTTCCATAGCAAGAACTGAGCCTTTAGAACCTTTCATAGAAAGCTCAGCGGTAACCAGCATATTCATTCAACTCGGCCAAGGAATTTTGAAGTTTATGCATGTGGTAATTCATGATGAATTGCCCATATGCATCAGTCAAGGATTGCAGAATAATATCGTTCTGCAGATCCAAGTCCAACTTCACACCGAGCTTCTCAAGCTCTTCCATGTCCTTGATCATTGTCAGACAGTGATCTTGGACTGACTGCCCATCACGCATCTTAGCCTTAAAAAGTCATTTTGTGACTTGATATTTGGCTGCGCGACTCTGTTCACCAAACATCTCCTGTAGGTGAGCCAACATTTGGCGAGCAGTCCCGATATCTTCATGTTGGCGCTGGAGCTCATCAGACATCGAGCCCAACATGTAGTATCTGGCCTTATTATCTTCGTCAATCCATTTTTCCAGAGACGCTCTCTGTTCAAGTGGATGGACGGAGCTGGTAATGTGGGAGGGTCCTGGTCCAAAACATGACATGGTTAACTTCTCGAACCCAAAATAATTTTGTAGTTCCTGAGCCAATCTTTATAATTGGGTCCAGTCAGTCTATGTGTGTCCAGGATACGTGCCAATGGGTTTGGACGCAGACATTTTCCTGTAGAGAGTCAAAGATTCTAGTTAGATACTGTAATTTTGACTTGACCAATTTGTTTAGGGATTTTATTTTTAAACAAATTAGCTCCCACTATTTTCTCGGATCCCTACACTCCCTCTGTAGAGATGCGAAAATCTCCACGATTGATGATTTCTAGTGGGTGGTGCGGTCTCACCAACTGACTCATCACCTCACCTAACAGTTATTGGTGATGGGTTAGCCAATGAGTGAACAACTCTTGTTCAATGATTCTCTAATCATGGTGCACCCAAACTTGGTCTCTAATTCATGAATCTCACCGTATCCGGAATATTGATCCACTCCTTAGTTAAGTCAGACCCACCATTTGCATAGACTGGGTTCCTAATTGGAGTCTCTCACCGTATCCAAAATATTGAGCCCAACTCATCCTCCAGCCCATAGCATCCAATGCCTAATAGACATGGTTGCATCTTCCCGGTGCAACTGAGCCACTGTATCCAGCCGAGAACAATCAACCCCGGGAAGGGCCCGCACATCTACAATGGTGGAAGACCTCAGACTTAATCTTTTCTTAGGGAGAATTGATTCAGGTCTCATTAAACTAGACTTGGCTTAGTCATAACAATTATGACTAACCTAGTGGCATGGGTTAGCTCGGATTATTGACCACCTCAGATCAGAACTGTGTCAACAGATATGGCCAGGTAAGTGAGACCGGTGGAAGGAATATGCCGTTAACTCGTACAAGAACGCATTCAGGTCGAGTAGCTTCCAATTAAAAACCAGTCGGTCGTCTATGCCAAACTTACCTTAGACACCAAATTGTTGAGTCAGAACCAATTGGGTTAGCCTACAATCCAGACTCTAACCTCTGAGCCTAATTAGGTCTTGCTTGATCGTGACTCGATCTTGACCCAGACTTAATCCTATTAGGCTGGTCAATTTAAGCATTGTTGATCCCATCTAACCAACTCTTGATTCGGTTTGATCAACCGCTTAGACCTAATTGAGCTACCCAAGCCCGAACCCAGTATTATGAATATGTCTTAGATCTGAAATTCTCAATTTTAGACCTAATTAATATTCCATAAACTTAATTCTTAATTAAGTTGGGTTCATAAACAAAATATGCACAATAAATCCTAGGGTTTCAGGATCTAGGGTTTTGCAGAAAGTAAGTTTTGGGTTTCTGATTAAGGACGAACACGCAGCACCCCTACACATCATAAGAACACCCCATCGAATGGGAAGAGAGGGCCTTTAAACCCTTCTTCGTTCTTATGACCGGACGGCCAAGAGGAACGCCTTAATCAGGAACATTCAATACTACAAAACAATATCAGATCTATATCATATATCTCATATATAAAGTAGATCTAATCATGGCATATTTTGCATACATCTCATGTATCATAATCATGCATGTTTTCAGATCTAAATTATCTCATAATAATCTAAAAAATTAGATTTAAATTGATCTAATCAAAATAAATTCTAATCTAGACAATTATGTAGAACTATTCTACAACTAGTCTAGACATGCATCAATCATATCTCATATGATATTTAAAATTAAATAATTTTTATTTGCTGTTTATTTATCAGATGTTATTATAACACTTATAATATCAGAAAATAGTAAATAAGAAGATCTAAAATATGATTTAATCAGATTAAATCAAAGACATGCAAAACTATTCTATAGAACTATTCTATTCTAGAACTAGTCATGCATATCTTCATGTTCTTAGATCCAAATCATTTAATTTTAATTTTTTCTGATTTCAGATCTGATCACATCTCATGTGACATCTGAAATCACTTTATTTTCTAATTAAAATAAAATTAAAATCAGATCTAAACAATTTAGAACCATGGCTCTGATACCAGTTGAAGGGAAATCCTGATTTCCCGGTCCAGGTTCGTCCAGATCTGATCAGATCAAGAGATATATTTCAAAAATTTTTCTCTTGATCCCAATCAGATCTTGATATGTTTCAGATCTGATTCTTATTATTTTAATAAATAAAATAAAATAAGATAAATTAAATCAAATTTAATTTACCTGATTTGGGTAATCCTATTACCCTGTAGATGATCCTGATTGCAGCGGAAGGTTCTGGATCTAGCCACGCAAGCGCCTGGCCTCTACCGGTATCCACTCGGGTTGGATCTGGAGATCCTCTTCTTCTCTATCACATGCCTCCAAAAATTCAGATCTGGATCTGATCTGGAGGATCTTCAAAACTCCTTTTGAAGATCAGCAGTCGTCCTTTGCAGCAGTGCAGCCTTCTTCTTTTGATCGCCTTTCTTTTGATCTGGAATCGCACCAACCTAAGTCCAAAACTCTTTTGGACGTGGAGAGGAGAAGGAGGAGAAGTTTAGGCATGGAGGAAGAGGGGAGAGGCAGCCTTGGGGCATGGGAAATCTCTAAATCTCTATTCTAATTAAATCTGAGTTGGGCGCAGGGTCTTATTTATAGACTAAGCGTGATCCAACTCCTCTTCCTCTCAACCAATCACAACCCTTTGTGAAATCAGATCTAAATCTGATTGGTGGGAATAGAGACCCCTGGATTCCTCCTTAGAGGGCCCTAAGACCAGTCCAAGACTGGATTCTTAGTAGAACTGATTCAAATCCTTAAAGGGACCTGGAGTCCTTGAATCCAACAAGGGAGGTGGAAGGCGCCTTGTCCAACAAGGACTCCTAGGCGCCTCCACTTGGGCCTCCTTGCCAGGTTCTAGGGGGCATGCGCCCTCCACCAGTTCTGCCAGGTTCTGGTAGGTGGACGTGGCCCAAGTCAAAGCTCTCCAATAGGTGCATGACACATGGGTCAAAAGTCAAATGTCCAACGTTTGACCAGTCAAAGGTCAACTTTTGACCAAAGTCAAAGGACCAAGAAATGGCAGGTGACCAAAAATGGCAGGTGTCATGTCTTATAAAATAAGACAACCTTCTCTAACTTGGACAACCTCCAGTTCAGACCATATGAAGGCCTCTGATTGAGCACAAAACTCCTTTGGCTCAGTCAGGACAACTTATTTATGATAGTAAAAGAAGAACGTTAGGTTCAATCGAGTGCTAGCACGATTTCCTTGAACCTAATTGAATCTCATTCAGATCAATTGAACTAGATCAGTTCAATTGATGATCACCAGATTCAAACCCTTGTTTTGTGTGACCCAGTTAGGTTCAGTTCTGTATGGTAATGGGATATGTCATGATCTCTATCATAGACATCATCGAAACTCCTTTCGATGGATCAGAACTCTTCTGATTCGAACAGCTAGAATGATCGATCATCTAAATCATTCTAATTGCTCCCAAAATCCACCAGTGACACCTAGCAGTATATGGTGGCAACCCATCAGAGCTGAATGCGAACCTCTTGGTGCAGCTACCTGTGTGATTAAGTTCTTCTATCTTGAGCCCCGATCAGATTAGGGTTAAGGTAAACTCGTCAAACCCTAGTCTCTCTGTCATATGATATAATCATTCGATTCGAGTCCAATGTGAAAACCTAAATAGAAACTCTTTCTATTATTTCACTCTGCCATGGCCATGGGCTTCAGGACTTGATTCTCATGATTATCATAGGGCTGCTCCTCTATACCACCGAGGTAGATAGATCCCATCTTGATGCAATCCAGTTCCTACAATGAACATGCTATAGCCAACATACACCTCAGGTTTCCATATGGCTAGGAGACCGAGTAATGGTGTAGTCAAACTATAACACCCTCAAGGTGAACTGCCGATGCATCTCAGGTCAAAGAACCAGACACACTACTGCAGCATCGAGTCAGTCATTGACGAGAAGGTAGAGACTTCCTAATGACTACTCGAGGTGGTCACGCTCAGTGCCCTCGTTCTCTAACGAGTACCTGTACTCTCGCTCCGGTGTCTCCACACCGTAGACTCAAGACTCATCTACTAAAGAGAAGCGATCGTACACCAACCTTCCGGATCAATCACCATCCTCGTGATGATCCTATGGTCGGGAGCTGTTTATGAGTTAATAATGATTATTCATGTCTTAAATTTTCAACTCTTGAAAATAAGAATTATCATTATCATTAACTCAAGGGATGTATCATAGACACTAAATACACATATGTGATAGAAAATAATCCAT
This sequence comes from Cocos nucifera, assembly GCA_006176705.1. Lineage (NCBI taxonomy): Eukaryota > Viridiplantae > Streptophyta > Magnoliopsida > Arecales > Arecaceae > Cocos > Cocos nucifera. The sequence goes on from QRFJ01000025.1 coordinate 3,109,463, forward strand.
TTTATTATTTATAGTCAAAATTATAATTTTGCTCCTAAAAGTGTATTACAAGTGTCAGTCAATTCTGGCTTCTAGGGTACACATATCTAACATAGAGCTATTCATAAGTACTACAACTTTAATTAATATATTTAGAATTTAGCCATTCTACAGTTAATATTTATTTTTTAAAATTAATTTTGCAGCATGTTTAGAGAGTTTGAAATATCTCATGTGGTTACTAGCATCATTCGATGCTTGATGCCGGGATTGGTGAACGAGTTCTCCAACTAGCCGTCTGGAGCTCATGATGCAATCTGGAAGATGTTTCGAATAAGTTAGAAATACTTAATTTTTAAATTCACTGTACATTTGTATTATATTTATTAATACATAGTTGCTTCTATTTGTTGGAGTACTATCAATTCAAGATGCCTCTAGATGAGGAGGTTGGCCATCGGACCTTCGAGAAGGTGGCCATGCAGAGGTTTCCAGATGGTCTATATAGCTTTCGGTAGTCCACCATTGAGCATTCCGATTTTTAATTACCATCGAACTGGAGGTCCTATAGGGATCACTAGATGCAGGTGGATGTATGGAAGGCTCTTTATGACTAGTGGAGTAGTGAGGAGTACTCCAGTAAGCAGTAGAGGACCCGACAGAATTAGATAGCCCAGCAGGATTCGATCAGGTACACGAGCAGCTCCATCGGTACACATGTTGTAGTTGATAGATACCAAAATTCTTTATTAAAACTGCATGTAAAAACTCTTATATATATACTTTAATTAATTTAATTTTATTATTTACTTATTATAAACATGGTAGCTGGATCATCCATCAAGCTAGCTGCAGTTGTGGGAGGCCACACACCAGTCTAGAAGAACTAGTGATTACTTGATTCTAGGTCATGATAGATTGCGGTAAGAATTTTAAACTATATTTATTAAGTCATTATAGGATCTGATATATATATTATAACTAATATATTTTTGAGCTATCTAGATGGATTACGTGGAGAATGTCGTTGCACAGTACGGCAATGATCTATCCACTTAGCCTCTCGTTGACCTTGAGGGATGGCTCAGGATCACTGAAGAGATGAGTAGGAGTCAGGTCATAGGATTCAGCCATAGTTTTGACACTCTAGTAGCTTGATACTCTTCGACATCCTTATAGGATTGACATCCAGACTTAAAGCGATGTGCTCGTAGAGGAGGTTGTGTAAAGGCTTCTGAGCCAGCAATCTCAGAGCTTCCAGAATGCCGTCTGCTATATGGTTATGAAGATTCTTTAAGATCTATAACTGCATGATTAGCTGGGCTTATTATTTCAGCCATCACATCAGATAATTCTACTAATAAACTTTTTTACTTATTTTAAGTTTTCATATTTAGAAGCTTCATATATTTAGGCTTGAGTCCGTGAAGGGGATGTAGGGGCTAAAAATTTAATCTAAAATTATCCAATTAATAGGCCGAGGGTGTTTATAGCTCCGTATCATCGAATAAAATATATAGGAATAATCTATTCAAGAATCGAAGGAGTATGTCTAAAGATATGCCTCTGTATTGAAAGATATGTCTCCATATTAAAACTTATTAATAATATTTTATTTTTTTATTTCAAGATGCTAGAAAATTTGGCTCTCATCCACCAGCTGCTAGAGAAGAGCAGGAGGACGAGGATAAGGATAAAGAGGAGGATCTAACCTATTTTTTTTTATTTTAATGTACGGTATTTTTTTTATACTACTTGTAAAATTATATAATTTATATTATTAATATAATATAATTATTTTTTATTTATAATTATCATATTATTTTTTGATTTTAATTATAATAGATGTTAGGAATAATATGATTAATTAAAATAGGTTTTAAAAAATATTATTATGATTTTTTTAAAAAAATATATTTTATTATTATCAATGGCATTAGCGATGTCTTTAGCCATCGCTAATAACAAAATATTATTATAGATTTTTTAAAGAAATAAAATTAAGTATTATTAATGGAATTAGTGATGGCTTAAAATCTCCTATATTAGACTTTTTCTAAGGTTTCCTCCATCCCAATCATTAGTCCCAATTCCCAAAGCTTTTTTGAGAGGGTGATTCAAAGCAGGGATCTGATTTCCTCAACCTAATCATGGTAATCCAAGGCTTTCCTCTTCTTCCATCTCTCATCTTTCATATTTTGCTTTGCAATTTTTATATTATCTCTTTCTTCTTGGAAAGATTAAAACATAGTTTGATGTATTTGTAGAAAAGCAACAATCTATTTTGATTGTGCAGGAAAGCATTCATCCTGCGTAAGACTGTAAATAGGTCGGGTTGACCTATAATCTGATCTAGCTCGACCTATTTAAACCCGATCCGACCAATTTTAAAGGATCCATGGAGCTCGATCAGGTTTTAAAATTGGACCCATTCAATATTCTGGATCGGATCCGGGTTTACTGAATTTGGATCCAACCCGACCCGATCTAATCTGAATTTAGTATTAAATCTAACATATAAACTATAAAATAAATAGAGTGAGATTGAAATTTCAAATGCACTTGTAGTATTATTATTTTTAAAAGTTTTACTCAATTTGATAGTGAAATTTTGAGAAATTATTTATAAATTAAGAGCCAAGGCAAAGTAATATTTTTTTTTGCCATAAATTTTGCATATGTTAGTTTATCATACGAATTGGACTTGACCAAAATTTTAGTTTGAACCAGATCTAAAATTTTTAGATCAGGATCGGATTATACATAGACTCGACCCGACCCAAATGATCTAATGGAAAAAACTTTTTGATCATGAATCCGATCCAATCCGATCCAATTTTCAATTGGATTGGGTCTAGGTTCAACATTAGGACTCGATCAAGGAACCGGATCCGATCGGGGTCACTCATGACCCGGTCTGACCCAACCCATTTGCACCACTAATCCTACAGGGAACTAAGTCAATGGATTCTTAGATTTTCTTTCATTTTATTAAGTATTTGAGAATTCTGCTAAATATTATGGCTGATGTTATTTGGGGAGAATAGATAGAAGTACAGTTATTTAGATTTCCTTATCAAGTTTATGCTAAAGATCTTTTTAGTATAGTATCACCATGCTAGTAAATATTTGCTTAATCATCAATTTCCTATTATTGCAGAACAATGGATCTACCATTTTAAGAAAATTTAAGAAATTTGAATGTCCCGTTATCTTGTATTCTAGATTCAAGATGGCATTTGTTTTTATCATTTATAACTTTCTTTTACTCATCTATCAGGTCATCATTAGTTGATTATAATATCTCAAGTTTTTTTTTTTTTTTTTGGGGGGGGGTGGGGGGGGGGGGGAATTTATTATTTTTTTTTTCAATTTTGATTTTTGTCGGCTGAATGTTTATCGCTTCTTTAGCAATAGCATACATACTAATTGACCTTCGCATAGCAAGCACACCAAGCACATGATATCCATTCCATTGGATAGCCTTTCCTCTAGCTTCTTCAATCCTGGCATATTCATCATCTCTATTTGGCTGGAGCACAGAGGCAGATATTGGTTTCTTCTCAGCCATTCATTTTCATCTAAAGTAGAATAAGATGCAAACATGTGGGATGGTTGGAAGATGGGGAAAGCTCCAAATTAATTTTTCAAAATGAGATGGGTGAATATGATAGGTACCAACTCAGGGATTGATTGGATTGCACATTTTTGATTTCCTCTTTTGACTTTCCTAACTTGATTAGTTTGTTTAATTAGAAATAAGTTATATTACGACTCTTTTTACTAGGCATATTGGCTTAATACTGCATATGTTGCAGTTTTGGTAGGAGTGAAAATTATGGTTTATCATTAAAATTGCTAGTTCTTTCTTTTTATTCTTCTCTAATTGGAGACGATGTCCCTAAGTGAACTAAATTTTACGCTCAATCCTCTCAAAGAGATTGATTTTGCTTCTTGATATATATGGAAAAAATGTATCATCTAATAATTGATTGTGCTTGCCACATATGATGGTCTCTCAATACCATTACTTACCCATAGTAAACACTAAAACCTTAATTTGTAATCAAAATGAGAAAAGAGTCCAAGATCGATACTGTAACTAGCTTTTAGCATTTGAATTTTAATTATCTCAAACTTATTTTGGAAAATTATATTTAACTATCTATGTGTAAATTTAATTATTTGTATTACAATTTGCAATAATGGCTCGATTTCTGAGGTCAAAGCATTTGCAATTACTTGATATCTTACATTTTCAAATTTAAAATGGAGTACATATGCCTCATCTTGTAGTTGATTACTATTCTCATATTTAGGAACCGATCTAATTTGAGATTAGGATAGGAAAGAGATTCAGCAAGTAGGCAGTATATAAGGTCGATGAATTTGGGTAAAATTGTATTTGATAGTGACTTAGTCTCTTTTGAGAATATATAGATGGATAGGAGAGCCTTTTGCAAGTTATGTCATTTACTAAAAATACAAGGGAAACTCAAATCCTCTAAGAGCATGGATGTAGATGAAATGGTTGCCATGTTCTTACATATAATTTCACATGATGTAAAGAATAGGATAATTAAGAGATAAGTTGCCTGTTCTAGCGAGACAATAAGTAGATAATTCCATGCTATCCTAACTCTATGCTGCATCTCCATTCCAAGTTGTTATAGAAACTTGAAGGTGTCACAAAGAACTGCATGGATGAGTGGTGGAAGTGGTTCAAGGTACACTTCACCATTATTTTTAGTTGTCAATTAAATTATATTATTAATTAAATAAACTATCTTATAAATATAGAACTATCTTTGAGTACTTGATGGGACATACATAAAGGTCAATATAGAAGAGGTCAACAAGCCTAGATATTGAAGCTGCAAGGGTAAGATTACTACTAATGTCCTTGGTGTTTGCACTCAAGACATGTAATTCATTTGTGTTGCCTGGGTGGGAGGGATCAGCTACTAATTCTCGAGTGCTTCGAGATGCCATTTGAAGAAGAAATGTCTTAAAGGTGCCCTAAGATTAAAAAAAATCATAAATAGAATATCTAGATTCTCATACAAAGTGATTCACTATTTTGAAAGTGATTACTATAATTTATTATATACATATTATTACTATCTATGTGATTCTGGATACACCAATGCTGAGGGCTTTTCGGCTTCTTATGGAGGACAAAGTTACCATTTGAATGAGTAGAGATAGGGTCAACAACTCATAAGTGCTCATGAGTTCTTTAACATGAAGCATTCCTAGGCTAGGACTGTTATAGAGAGATACTTTGGGTTGTTCAAAGGAAGATGGGCAATTCTAACATCTAAGTCCTTTTACTCTATGAAAACCCAATGCAGAATCATAAATACTTGTTTCACAACTTTATCAAAGAAGAAATGCCTATTGACCCAATGGACTTCAAGGTTGTTGAGGATGTGACTAGCTTATAAGAGAAAGAAGTTAATGATAAAATAACCGATGTTGAGATAGGTGATGCTTGGGCTATTTTTCGAGAGAATTTGGCAAATGATATATTGAAACAATGGATGAATAATTGAAATACATAGGCTATTATGTTTAATAAAATTTCTATTTGTATCTAAACAATTATTTTCTATGCTTGTTGTAATTTCATTATCTATTTTTCTATTATTTTTTGTATTATGTTTGCAATATAATATTAAATAAAAAGATAAAGTCAAAACCGACAGAACTACTTGCTCAAAAAGAATTTGGACAAAAAGTAAAGATACAAAGTTGGTTGAGTGCCTTGTCGAGGAAGCAAGTGCTGGTGGTTGAAAAGGTGATAATGGCACATTCAGGCTAGGATTTTACTAGAATTTGGAAAAAATGATGGAGAGAAAGCTTCTTGGTTGCAAACTAAGACAAATTCCATACATTGGGAGTTATGTAAAGTTACTAAAAAAGCAATACAATGCAGTTGCAGAAATATTAGGACCAAACAACTTGGGATTTGGGTGCAATGATAGAGAAAAATGTGGGGTGGTAGATAAAAATGTTTATGACTTATGGGTGAAGGTACTACATACTTATCTCATTTCTAACTATGATTTCAATTTATACTTTTTCAATATTATTTTTTAAATATTTGTATCTCTCAATTTGGTGACAATCTTTGTTTTGTGTCAATAGAGTTATCCCCATGTAGCTGGCCTTAGAAACAAGCCTTTCCCTTATTATGATGACTTGTCAATTATATTTGGTAAGGATAGAGCAACTGGAGAGGATGCAAAGGATCCAGCTGATGCTTGTGAATAAATTAAGAAAGAGGAGGATGCCTTGGCTGATAATATGAGATTGGGAGATGATATAGATGTTGAGGGGGGTACTACATCAAATTCACCACTATCTACTTACCGACCTACAGGTGCAGGTACTAGTACTACAATAATTGGCAAGAAGAATGGGAGCTTACCAAGTAAAAAGAGAAGGCATAATGACACTATTATGGAGAATTTGATCACTCATATTGTAAGGATAAATAGTAAATATGAAGGGACTGGAGAAGATGTTGCCCAGAGGTAGCATCCCAAGCGAGAGGATGAATTGGGTTCTTATAAAATTTTAGTCAAATTTAAAATCTCTAAATAAGTATGTGCTCCAAATTAAACTAACTAAAATATTTATGGTGAATATGCAATGTGTAGCAGTGGTTTAAAAGCAATGAGATAATGCAAGTATGTAAAACAAATAAGTAAAGCAAGAAAGTAAACCAAGTAATCACACCACAAAGATAAAGAGATTTATGGTGGTTCGGAGCAACCCGCTCCTACATCCACTCTCCATACTTTTTTTGAGAATTTTACTATAATCTACCATTGATTATAGTTTGTTTGTTTTTTCGAGCTCATAAATAAATTCAGTTGGTTTTTTCAGAAGCACCAACCAAAACCTTACTCCATTAGTTTTTCGGGTTCACTAACAACCCAGTTGATTTTTCGGGCTCACCAACTAAAACCTAAAATATTCAATTTTGGGCTTGAACAAGCCTAATCCTTAAGTTTATTTTCCTTAAAAAAACTTATAAAGAAAATAAAAATACAAGAATGAAAGTTTCAGCTCAAAATAAAAATAGAGTTTAAACTCTTTAAATCCTAAAGAAGAAGCTGAAGTATTAATCTTTTGATGCTTCACTTCTCTTCATATGATGCTTGAGAGGTTGTGCTAGATGTTGGAGAAGATATCTCTTGAATGTCCTCTGATTTCACTACTTGATTCCTTTCTTTTCTCTCTTCTTTTGATATGCAATAGAGTTCACTTAAATCTGAAAATGATTTTTCCCTTAATTTTACTTAGTCTTGCTTTCAAATTAATTTTCCATCTTTAGATATCCTTGGAGATGGTTAGAGAGTGAGTCCTAGCCGTTGGAAGCTTTGAAATAGTCGTTGGAGATAAAAAATAGCCATTGCAAATATTACAGAAACTAGCTGTTAAAGGTTGTTAAACTCCATCGAGCTGGCTCGGATTTGGCTTAGAGTTAACTCGACTGATAGAGCTGGCTTGATTCTATCTAGAGTTGGCTCAAATTGCAGAGTAGAAAAAAAATAGATTTCTATCATCCTGAGAGATTTGGCTTGGATCCAAATTGAGCTGGCTCGAACAACAGAATAAAAAAATACCTTTTCTACCATCCTGAGAGAGCTGACTTGGATCAAAATAAAACTGGCTCGACTATGTGCGAAATCAAAGTATCAATCCTATTTCGTGCCAGAACTTACTCTATTATTGGGTAGATCAGCTCTAAATTTTTCAACTTCATTTTTCTTCATTGTTTGACCTTCCAAACTTAATTATCTTAATCCTAAATCTTTCAAATGATATTTATTTTTTTTCTTTCATTTTCTTTATGATGAGTCATCCAAATTTATGAAATCTTCTTCTTTTAAGTGCTTTGGCTTGACATCTTGAGAGCATTTCTTTCAAAAATAATTTTTTTAGTGTGAGCATTTAAGAAATTCTATATTCAATCTTGAAATATATGATTAGTAATATTTTTACTCAATATTTTATGATCATCAAAATCAATCATAGGATCAACAATCTTCTTCTTTTTGATGATGACAAAACTTTGAGTATATGTGTAATAAAATAAATAATGTATTTCAACATATTTTGCCCATATGTATCATGAAGTACTATATCAAACACATGAATGCACACTTCATGAATGTTCTTAATTAGTCTTTAGTTCATTGCACATATTTTGTTCATTATATGTATTTCATATACTGATTTCAAATTAATGTCTCAATTCAAATCAATGAGTATGAAGATTTCAAGCATCAAATTAATGAGCATCTTAAGAATTAATTCATTAAGCATATACTCAATTTTCCTCTTTCTCTTTTTGACAACATCAAAAAGCTCATGGGAAGGTTGAAGGAATCATCAAAACTAGTGAAATGTAAGAATGTATCAAAATGAGAGATATATCAAATTTAGAAAATCAATTCAAATGAATCCTCTTTCCTTTGAAAACTTATTTTTTGATTCAAAATATGCTTAAAATATTTTTTTCTATTCAAAAATTGACTTAAATTCAAATGTCAAAGGCTCTCCCTTTTTTTGAATGAATATGACTTTTTAATCAGATTTTTTAATATGCACTTATGAGCTTTAAGAAGAATAGAGCTTTTCAAAATATTTAAATATGAAATCAAGCATAATATGCACATCAATATTCATTATTTCCTTATCTACATAAAAATCTATTATTTAAATTTAGAAAAGATATATATCAAGATATATCAAGCAAAGTAAAATGAATAGTATCAAAGCAAATAATAGTCATGTTTTCTAATTTATTGCTTTGATTAAAGAATTGCTTCAAAACAAATAGTTCATAAGGATTTTACAATGTACATAAAAAATTTAGTATCAAATTTGAATTTTCAAATGAGTTTCAAAATTGAGTTTAGAAATTTATTTTTGAGTAGGAATATGTTGCAAATTTAATTTAACTCCAATCATTTGCCAAGAATGATCATGCAAATCAAGTTCAAATGGTTGGCATATAAAAAGTTAAGTATTATATTTATAAATGAGTTTCAAAATTAGAAGAATATATGAAAATTAATTTATTTAGAGTAAGAATACATTTTCAAATTTAATTTTACTCTAAATAGTTGTCAAAAATGATATGGCAATCAAATTATACATATCAAATTGAATAAACACGAATTGATTGAGAACTTAAGTTCATATTTAATTTTTTAAGACTTAAATTAATTAAAATTTAATTAAATTAAATTAAAAAAATATCTCTCTTCCTATTTTTCATACTTATAGCAAGATTAATTTACTTTTCAACTTTCTTCCCCTCTTTATTTCAAATCAAACAAATTTAATATGAATTTAACCACTAAATTCAGATTTTCTAAATTTCAAAGATATTTTTAATTTTAAAATTATTTTCAATTAAATGATCATTTCTTCTTTAATAATTTCTTTTTCTTACTTTAGCAAATAAAATCATTTTAAAATTAAATAAAATTCAAAAGCATAAGCATCAATTGTGTGAACTAAGAGTATTAATTAATCCAAATATCAATCAAGCATAGCATTCATTCAAAAAGATACCAAATTTTTTAAAAAATTATTTTTTATTAAATTTAAAGGATGTTTAAAAAGGATGTATATAATAAGAATAAATATCAAGAAGATCAAAAGAGTATGATAAGTAATTAAAAAAATAATTTTATTTAAATTTAATTTTTTTATCATAAGAAATATCACTTAATTAAGTTTAGAAAAAGTATAATTTTTTTTAAATTTATCTCAAATGGTATCACTTCAAGAGTATAGCTATGCAAAATCAGATTTGAAATAAAGACATTCTTCTTTTTTTGCCAAAAGATAAATCAATCAAATATATAACAAATAGTAAGTTGTTCGATACTAAATAATTAAAAATAAAGTTTTCTTTAAATATTTAGCTTTAAAGATAAATGATAGCTTTCTTGAAATATTTTGCTTGATATCAACTTCAAAAGATTCAAGCAGAGCATTTTTCAAATTTAATTTTCGAAATCAATCAATTGGAACAAAGTATAAATGTCCATCAATAATTTTTTTTTTAAGATCAAAGAGGCAATCAAATCGATGATCAAAAAGGATATTCAAATCAATTTGGAGGATCTAAAATTAATCAATTGGAAAGATGATAATCAATCAAATCAAATGAAATTAAATCAAAATTAGGTTGAGTAAAAACTAAATAAAGGCTCTATGAGTTTTGGTTGAACTATGAAATTCCAAATCCTTAGGGATAAGCTAATATGCAATGTAATTCAACACATCAAGCACTTGAGTTTTATGAATAGATATTTTATCTTCAAGTACTTAGATCATGCAAAGTTTTGAAAAATTTTAATGTTTAAGTATCTTATGGGAGAATACCAAAAATCAGTTTTACATGTATGTTCAGTAATTCAAAATTATTTACTTCTAATTAAGCATCTTTTAATTTAAGTTTATTAATTACAAAATTGATATGGAGAAGCTATTTTATCATATTGAATTTCAAGATAATTTCAATTCATATCATAACATGATACTTAGAGGAGAGCATATTGATTTTTTAAAATCAAAGTATTCAAATCATCAAAATCAATCAATCATACTAATCTTACTAATATATAAAAAAAATTTCAAGCAAGTAATCGTAATATGAAATCATAATGATAGATCATTATAATTAATAGAATTAATCAAACAAATATTGATGGTATGATGTGAGAAAAGTTTAGATTTTATCAATATCATCATCCATCCAAGTCCATTCCTAAGGCATCCAACTACAAGTATTTTCTCATTTTATTTCATTGGATCCTTGGTGTACTTGCAAAATTATTTACTAATTTTTGGTACCCAAGTCATCTTGGATCCATGAAGGTTAAAGCTCATGGTTCCTTTTAGAACCTAAATCTTCTTTACATTTGAATTTTTAGATTTACTAAAAAAATATGTATAGAATTTATGTCCTATTTTTTCATATTTAAAGCAAGTAATATTTAAAAACTTGTTGCTTGATGAGTTCATAAAGATATTTTTCAAAAAATTTTATTTTTTAAGAAGATTATAGCCTAGGCCAGCTTTATCATAAATGGTCTTTTGATTTTCAAGTATCATTTGAAGTTTATTTGAGCTACGAGTGAACTTTTTTATCATAGATTTTAACTTAGCAATTTTAATTCTTAGGTTCAGATTTTTTTGAGTTAAAACCAATTTCTCATTTGAAATTATCTTATTTTCTTTTAGGAAGGATTTTAAAATATCATTTTCCTTCTTAAGCTCAGTATTTTCTTTAACTAACAAATTTTTAGATTTAATCAATTCTTCCTTTTCTTTAGTTGAAGAATTAATTTATTTTAAGAAATCTTTCTTTTCTTTGGCCATATTTTTTTATATTTTTAAATAGATCTTTTTTTCACTCAAAATTTTATTTTTCTCTTCAATCAAAGATAGATTAGATTTTTTAAGTTCTTTATTCTGTAGCTTTATCTTTCTGTATTCATCTATTAACTCATTAAAGACTTCATATAATTCATTAAATATAAACTCAGAGGAGTTTTTAGAATTTACCTCATTTTCAATGGTCATGAGATAAAGATTTGCTGCTTCCTCTTTCTTATTCAAGCTTGAAGTGTCACTATCTTTCTAAATTTCTAGCATGGCTCTTTTCTTAATTCTTTTGGGGTGCTTTTCGAGTAGAGGGCAATCCAGCTTATAATGTTCTCTTTTATTGCAATTATAGCAAGTGACACTCTTTTTTTCTTTTTCTTCTTTCTTTTCTTTCTTCTTCATACTTTTCTTTATGAGAAACTTCTTGAATTTGCTTGTGAGTAGCTCTATGTCCTCATCATCATCTTCACTCTCTTCTTCATCTTCTTCTTTCTCTGACTCATCATTTTTTTTATATTGTATAGTAGATTTGAAGGTGATGGTCTTCATTTTTCTTAGCTCTTCTTCTTCTTTCTTTTGAGTCATGTTTAACTCATGAGTCATGAGTGAACCCATCAATTCTTCTAGGAACAACTTGGTAAGATCTTTCGCTTCTTGTATAGTTGTCACCTTTGCTTCCCATTTCTTTGGCAAAGATCTTAAAATCTTGCAAATAAGTTCATAGTTAGTATGGGTTTTTCCAAGACCATTTAAAGCATTGATAATATCAGTAAATTTGAAAAATATTTTAGAAATAGACTCATGTTTATTCATTTTAAACATTTCATATTTATGAACAAGCAAATTAATTTTGGACTCCTTAACTTGGCTTGTTCCTTCATGAGTTACTTCTAATTTTTTTCAAATTTTTTTTAGCTGATGTACATGTAGATATTCTATTAAATTCATATACATCAAGAAAGCAATAAAGAATATTGATGGATTTAGTATTTAATTGAGTGATCTTCTTATCAAATTCATTTCAATCTTTTTCTGGTTTGAAAATTGACATACCATTAATTTCAATTATGGGTGTGTGTAGTCCTCTAGTTATGACTCTCCACATGTCATAATCTAAAGCTTGTACGAAAATTTTCATTCTAGCTTTCCAAAATATATAATTTATGCCATTAACTAGTGGTGGTCTAGATGTGGATTGGCCTTTAGTAAATGATGAACCAAATGGGGTTGCCATGATCTTTTATTCTTTAACTTCTAGGTTAACAATCAAATATTAGAGCACCTGCTCTGATACCAATTGTTGCCCAGAGGTAGCAACCTAAGAGAAAGGATGAATTAGGTTCTTATAAAATTTTAGTCAAATTTAAAATCTCTAAATAAGTATGTGCTCCAAATTAAACTAACTAAAATATTTATGGTGAATATGTAATGTGTAGCAGTAAAATTAAAAGCAATGAGATAATGCAAGTATGTAAAATAAATAAGTAAAGCAAAAAAGTAAATCAAGCAGTCACACCATAAAAATAAAATGATTTATAGTGGTTTGGAGCAACCCGCTCTTACGTCCACTCTCTAAGCTTTTCTTGAGAATTTTACTATAATCTATCCTTGATTATAGTGTGTTTGTTTTTTCGGGCTCATAAATAAATTCAATTGGTTTTCTCAGGAGCACCAACCAAAATTTTACATCGTTAGTTTTTCAGATTCACTAACAATCCAGTTGGTTTTTTGGGCTCACCAACCAAAATCTACAAGATCCAATTTTGAGCTTGGACAAGCCTAATCTCCAAGTTTCTTTCTTCTAAAGAAACTTATAAAGAAAACAAAAATACAAGAATTAAAGTTTCAGCTCAAAATGATAATAGAGTTTAAACTCTTTAAATCCTAAAGAAGAAGCTGAAGGATTGCTCTTTTGATGCATCACTTCATATGATGCTTGAGAGGTTGTGCTAGATGTTGGAGAAGATATCTCTTGAAAGTCCTTTGATTTCACTACTTGGTTCCTCTCTTTTCTCTCTTCTTTTGATGTGCAATGGAGCTCACTTAAATCTAAAAATAATTTCTCTCTTAATCTCACTTAATCTTGCTTCTAAATTAATTCTCTATCTTTAAATATCCTTGGAGATGGTTGGAGAGTGAGTTTTAATTGTTGAAAGCTCTGAAATAGTCATTGAAGATAAAAAATAGCCGTTGAAAAAGTTATAGAAATTAGTCGTTAAAGGCTTTCAAATTTCATCAAGCTGGCTCGAATTTGGCTTAAAGTTGGCTTGGCTGATAGAGTTGGCTTGATTCTATCTAGAGCTGAATCAAACTGTAGAATAGAAAAAAATTAATTTTCTATCATCCTGAGATAGCTGGTTCGGATCCAAATCAAGCTGGCCCAAACAACAGAACAGAAAAATATCTTTTCTACCATCCTAAGAGAGCTGGCTCGGATCAAAATAGAGTTGGCTTGACTACATGCCAAATCAAAGTATCAATCCTATTTCATGCCAGAACTTGCTCTATTCTTGGGCATGTCAGCTTTAAGCTTTTCAACTTCATTTTTCTTCATTGTTTGATCTTTTACACTTTAATTTTTTAATTCTAAATCTTTCGAATGATATTTATTTCTTTCTCTTTCATTTTTTTTATGATGAGTCATCCAAATTTATAAAATTTTCTTCTTTTAAGTGCTTTGGCTTGACATCTTGAGAGCATTTCTTCCAAAGATAATTTCTTTAGTATGAGCATTTAAAAAATCTTATATTCATTCTATATTCATTCTTGAAATACATGATTAATAATATTTTTACTCAATATTTTATGATCATCAAAATCAATCATAGAATCAATAAAAGACTTCATGAGAATTGCAAACCATTTTAAGAAAAAGGGGCAACATGATGAGAGGCGTATGGCTTTATTTGAAGAGATTATGAAGATTGAGGATTTGAGTGAGAATGATCTGTTAGCTGCTAGTAAGGTTATCAACAAAGACAAGTCCAAAATTTACCTCTTTTTTATCTTGCCTCAATAGTTCAAGAGAAAATATATGTTGAAGTAGTTAGTGTTGGGAATTGTGTCCCAAAGCCAAGTGTTAGTTTATTGATGGTTGAGCTAAATTTATAAATTATATATGATTTATAAATAAAAAGTTTATTTTGGCTTATTCATTACAAATTGTGCATCTTTCTTTTATGAACTTCTATGTTGTGATGAAGTCCCTAAGACTATTTAGAAATGATAAAGGAGGATTTATCATTTAGTCCTTAAATCTATTCACGATCAAATGATATATTATTACCCAGGACGATAATGTTTATCGAGTGAAGATCATTGTATGTCATATGAATTGGTTGTTCTCTTAACCAAGGAGTATGGAGATACTGGTATGGCATGCAGATGAGATGTAGAGATACATCTGCACTTAATGTGACTAAGTCTGAAGCATTCTACTATCAAGATTTGCTCCGAAGGGATATGGATATAAGTATCTCTCTGATTTAAGATCACCATGGTGACTAAGAAGCAACTCACTATACTTTAGTGCCGGACTATCTGAATTTTTAATTCAATGATGGAAGATTTCTAGGCACAGTCAAGTACTTATAAAGTTGGTCTATGAGTTAAGATGGGATTGACTATTCTGATTTTAGGAGATATATTATATTATATTTTAATTTAGCAAAATCTTGGTCAGGATAGCCTTTATAAGGAGTCATATGATTGATTGCATTGAGATACATTATGGATGTACTTTTACAAGAGTTGATACTTTAACTCTAACTCATCCTAAACATAGAGGTCAAAAGCATAAATTATATAGTAACCACTTTCTAGTAGATTCTTGAATGTTGCTTTACATACATTCAACCTATCCAGACGTCAGGTACCATTGCTAGATGGTCACTTCGATTGGTATAAAAATTTGTTCCTATGCTACCAGCTTAGATTTAAACTTATGGGATCACACACATAAGAGATTTCTATCTAATTGGATGGTTGATCAATAATTATGAATCATTTTAGGATTAATCATCAATACAATTGATGATTGATCTAGTGCAAGTATTGCAAGAGAATTAATTAGCAATTGGATTGCTAATTAGCTCAATTTGATTGAGCATTAGGACTGAGATCAAGTCTAATTGAATTAGATTCAATTTGATTTGGTTTGGACTTGATTAGGTCAAGTCTAATTGGTTTATAAGATAATCCAATTACAAAGAAGATCAATTTTCTATTCAATTAGGACTTGTGTGTAGCTAATTCCTAATTGGCCTAAGATTTTAATTAGATTTAAATAAGATTTAATTAGATTTAAATGAGCTCCTAGTTGAATTAGAATCATCCTTAATTAGATTGTACCAATCTTAATTTAAATAGGTTTAATTTTAGTTTGATTAAAGAGAACAAGAGAGCCTAGTTTGACTGGGACTCTCTTCCCTCCCTTGCACCAACTTCCCAAGCCTAGTGCCCACCTTTTTTTTAAAGTTTGCATGAGTTTTCTCATGCCTATGAAGAGTCCCATGCATCCCCTCCCTCTTGTTTTGGAAATAAGTATTGACTAAGTCAAAGAAAAGTTGTTTTCACCTAGGACTCTATTTGATAGAGTTTCAGTATTCCCAAAATCTATCCACACTTGGTGCCTAATTAAATCAGATTTTGATCCAATTTTATGTGTGAAAAAGAAGAAATTTGTGCATGCTTTTGTGGTAGCCCACGTCCAAAATTTTTGGGAGGCATTCAAGAATTGGACGCCCCTTATTCTTTCTCCCATTGTCCTTTCCTTTCTAGGTATTTGACCTAGACTAGGATTCCTCTTAACCGCTCTATTTAAGATGACTCTTAGCATGAGATTTTTAAGAGCTTTTCACCATGGAATAAGAGAATTGGGCATTGGATTTGGGGCGCAATCCTCTAACAGGGCGTGAGCTTTCTTTAGGACATCACCTTAGTGTGTCCTATTGAGAGAAAAGAAAGAAGTAGGGATTCTTCTTTGAGGTGTTTTGATCCTCCCTCTTGCATATATTTTTGAGAGAGAAGAGAAAAGAGTCTATCTCCTTAATCCTCCTATGCTTCTTCATCTTTTGAAGGATCCGAGAGATTTGAAGGAAAAGAATTCAGATTAATCATTAGGAGGGATCTACAAGGAGCTAGCACCCTGCACAGATCTTCATGTGGCAACCTATAGAGGCCGAACATTCTATGTGGCTCTGAGCAACAATCATATCCATGAAAATTAATAATAGAATTCTTTACCTATGCTCAGATATAGAGATCTAATCTCTATTACATGCTAAATTCAATCTAAACTGGTATTGATATGATCAATACCTATTTACAATTTATTTCTCGGATTTATACATACATATGTTATATCATGTCATAGATCCTTCTTTGTAGGTGTTTGATGATCTGATCATACACATAAATAGATTAATAGGATGAATCTAAGTTTTCCACTTGATAATTTTTCGAAAAAGTTTCAAAACGCATGCATAAAACCCTACAAAGTTTTCCATCAGTTAGAGGATAGTGCATATAGACCCTCATTTGACTTTGATTTAGTGTGATCTTGCCTATACCTGATAGCTGCAGTTGGTAGTGGTTTCTCTTATTTTGGTTTCTTGTTTGGTTTTGCCTAGTGCAAAATAATATGGTTTGTTTATTATGGACATTTAGTGAAATGAATATTTTAGATATTTGTGGATTTGGAGTTAGGATGTTTATGGATTTCTAAATTTCAAGTGTTACAATTCTTTGTGTTGTCCTATTTTATTCATAGTGTTGGTCATATAGACATTATACATATAGAAAAGATCCAATAGAACTAGTATATTGAATTTTTTACATTCATTCAAGTTAAACTTTGTTAAATAGTACTGGTATTTGATTAGGGTTGGCATGAAAATAATATATCAAAATTGTTTGACTCATAGTAATGCTATTTGGAAGCTTCAATTGTTAATGCTGAAACTTCTTCGAGTTCCTAGTTGTTTGATCCTAAAATGGTTTAGCACTCCAAAAATTAAATATTTGCTGAAATCTGTTAGAAGTGTAGGTACTAAACACACCTTTTTGGAGTTTTTATTCAATCAGCTTCTTTATAAGACTTCAAAATTCAAATATTTTAGGTGACAAACAAATATGAAGTTAAGTTTCTAGCCGCATCTAGTTAAATACTATGCATTTTCCCAATCTTTGGTCCATGAATAAAATGCCACTATTCAAGTAAATATTATGGCTAGTCAACTTATTAAATAACATAAAAAATCCATTTAAGATATATTAGGGGTATTTATAGTTGGTGATCTTGGATTTTCGTAGCATACTAAACAAATTACTCGTATATATCTGGAGATCTTTAATCATTGCACTATGGCCACCAAACATGGTGATCTTAGATCGATCATCAAGGATCAAATTAGCCTTGAATTTGGATCACCAGTGATTAGATCATCGTGATGATCCCATTTGGATTGCCAAATGCCCCCAAAAGGTTTTTTCTTTTTCTTTATTTTTGATTGGGTCAAGGTGGAAGCATAGTTGGCATGCTTGGGCAAGAGAGTTTGACTTGGACTTCTAGATTTCACAAGGAAATCATTTGGTTCATGGGAAGAATATTTCTTTCCAAAAATATTATTTCTAAGAATATAATATCTAGGAATATGATTTTGGTATATTTAGTTGACCAAGAGATAGTGATTTATTTCAAAATGGCTTATATTTGATTAGACATCCATTTTCTTAGAAAAATTATGTAAAATACCTATTATACCCTTATTAGATATACGATCATTTTTTTTGCTTCCAAATTTTGTATAAATATTAATAATATTATTAAAATAATATTAATATTTTTATATAAGAAATTTATTAACATAGATATTAATATAATATTATTTTAATGTAAATATTAATATATTAATATAAGTATTATATTAATATGAATAAAATATTATATTATTATAAATTTCAAAATAATATTAATATATTATAAATATTATAATATTTATATTCATATAAATATTAGTATATTATTATAAATATTATATCACTATTCGATATTCCATCTTAATCATCCATTAATATTTTATAGAATGTAGGTGTGGATCTTAAAAGGATATTTTTGAAAAGAGAAAAGGATCATCAATTTCCATCCTATAAGTAGTTTCAAAATCCATCTTCCTCATGAATTTTTACTACAAGAATCCAAACTATTAGCGACGGCTAACTGCCATTACTAATAGTCCTTCCATCATCGTTAATAATGCTATCAGCAATGGCTTTAGTGATGAAATAATTCCATTACTAATTATTTTTAAATTTTAAATTAAATTTAAAAAAATTAAAAAATATTAATGACAACATTTTCATTGCTAATATCGTCACTAATAATTATTAGTGATAAAAAATGCTATTGCTAATATCATCTCTAATTTTTTAATTTTTAAATAAAATAAAAAATTATTTAAAAAAATATTAATGATGGTAAATAGTTGCTAATGTCATTGCTAATAATTATTAGCAATGAAGAATGTCGTTGCTAATACCGATGCTAATAGATAATTTTATTTTTTTAAAAAATAATAATAATATTTTTTAAAATCTATTTTAATTAATTATAATGACTTGGCTCCTACTCACCCCCTCCGGTGGCGTTAAGCCATCTCTTAAGATCAATGGAGATTGAAAAGATGGGTCATCACCGTACCTCTCAATAACGTATGCTGCATAACGTATCTATATGGTTTAGAAATATATTAGTTTTAATATATAAATTAGATTCTATAACAACTTCATTAGTAAATAATGTTTGAAGTTCTTACTATGATATATTATGATGTAGAATCTAAATAGTCATCAATCCTTCTAGACTGGTGTGTGGCCTGCCACAACTATAGCTAATCTTATGGATGACCCAGCTGTTATGTCTATTATAAGTAAATAATAAAAATAAATTAATTAAAATATGCATATAAGAATTTTTATAGTTCTAGTGAAGAGTTTTAGTATTAGTTTCTTACCAGTCTATCGGCTACAACATGTGTGCCGATCAAGCTGCCCGTGTGTCTAATCAGATTCTATTGGATGGCCTGATTATGCTGGATCCTCTGCCATCTACTAGAGTACTCCTCATTGCTCCACTGGTTATAGAGGGCTTGCCATATATCCGCCTATATCCAGTGATCCATGAAGGATCTCCAGTCTGATGGGGATCGAGAATTGAAGTACTGGATGGCGGACTGCCTGAGGCTATGAGTTCATCTCAGAGCCTCTGTGTGGTCACCTCCTTCAACATCTAACAGCCAATCTCCTCATCTTGGAGAGTCTCGAATTGATAGTACTTTTGCAAGATAGAAGCAAACATGTATTAATATATAATTAAAATATCAATATATCAAAACTTTAAAAATTAAACTAGTTTTGACTTACCAAAAATATCTTCTAGATTGTACCTTAAGCTTCTGATGACAAACTCAAGAAATCGTTCACCAGTCCTGGCATCAATTGACATATGATCCTGCTAATGATATGAGATGTTGAAGGCTCTCTGAATATACTACAAAATTAATTTTGAAGAATAAATATTAATTCTAAAGTTATTAAATTTTAAAAATATTAATTGAGCATGTAGCTAGTACTTACTAGTGGCTTTTGATATGGATGATCTATCTATCCTCCGATCGAGTTGGAGGTGCCATGAGCAGAGTGGATCCTCGACCAAGGTATCTGAGAGCCGACGGTCGCTACTGCATGCGACTGTGGGATCATTGATGACCTCTTATCCTTCGAATCTAAGCATAAAAAATCTAATACAAAAAATATTATATTATTTAATAAATTATAAAATAATATAAATAATAATATATAAAATGTTAGAGCTTACCACCCGATGTGAGAGGTGCAGAACCATGCGAGCTGGCCACTTAATTGCTCTCTCCTTGAGAGCTCTGTCCTCCATTGGTGTAGCTCCGATCTCTAGTTGACATGATATATGCTCTCTAAAAATAAAAATAAATAGATTCACCAAATTAATTATATAATTATAAATGATAATGCAAGATTAAAATGATGCAAGATAAGTAATTAAAATAGTCCAAGAATTATATACTTAGCACTACTCATCGGTCTTTTCAGATGTTTGGTATCCTTCAAAATCTTCTTCCGATTCTTTCTCTTCTTCCGCTTCTTCCACCTCTTCCTCTTCTTTCTCTTCTTTCGCTTCTTAGAGAGGATTGTCCTTTAAAACAATCTCAGTTGGATCTACCTCCTCATGTTGGCCATCTTCACATAGGAGAATTCCTAGAGTATTCAATTCCACATCATCGAAGGATTGATAAACTCCTACTATCTCATTATCTTGAAAGCATTCTGATAATTGGGGCTCTTCTTCTTCTTCGAGTGTGTAATGAATAGCTCGAGACTTAATTTTGTATACAACCTACCAATCTTTTCTTTCTCTTTTCTTTGATGGAAAAGAGTATAATACACTTAAGCAACTTGTGCAGCTAGTATAAATGACTCGTTAACATAAGCTTTTGATCCATATTTGATTTTAATAAGCTCGTACTGTGGATCAACCTTCATACCATTATCGGTATTGAACCATTGGTAGTTAAATAGAATGATAATATTACATCCAATGTAGCTCATCTTAATCACTTCTTTAAGGATTCTATAGTAGTCACTCTGCCTTATCTTTCCACTAGTTATTTTTTATATACACACCACTATTCATTATACTTTTATACTTTTCATATTATTGGGTGTGAAATTTGAAATCATTTACGTTACAGCTATTATAACATGTCTTGTATTTTTCAAGCCCGTAAACTAATGGTCTTAGCTTTTTTGGTTGGACTCACTTCCTTGAATGACCTACAAATTATAAAAAAAATAAATTAAAAAAATTAAAATATATAAAATGATAATGAATGCTTACCAATTGATGGAACCAACATACAAAGTTCTCTAAGCACTGTGTTGATATTTCTTCATCACTTATGCTCAGATTTTCTCCTTAACATCTCATTATATTGCCTAAACATGCATAAGACAAGTATACTAAAATAAATGATTAAAGAGTTGAGATTATGATGGATACTTATAGGATATATGAGTCGATCTTCACGTAGTTTAGCAAAATATATATCTCTACCTATTGAAGTTTAGTATCGGAGAAAACCCGACGAACCTTAAGCCCAAATTCTTGAGTGGGACAAGCAAATATTGAGACCTCCCACATTGATCCCTCAGCACCACCATCATCATTTCAACCTACTTGAGATAGCTTGGTCTACACACTAGGATTAAAATAGTGTTGGTTAAAATTTGAAGTCTCTTCTATTATATAAGCCTTCATAATAGAACCATCGACTCACCTTATTTTTCACTTTCTTCTTGAGATTGTGCATGTATCTTTCAAATGAATATATCCACCTATACAACACTGGACCCCCTACCCTAGCTTCATACACTAAATGAATCACAAGATGCTCCATGGAATCAAAGAAGCAGGGAGAGAATATCTTCTCCAACTTGCATATGGTCTCTACACTACTAATCTCAAGACTGGAGATGTGGTCGGTGGATAGTTTGGTAGCATAAATATCTCTAAAGAAAAGGCTAAAAAACCCTATATAGAATTAGAAAGGAGATTACACGAAGCCAATTGGAGTAATCATTGCATGAATACATGGTAGTCATAGCTCTTTAGCCCATAAAATCTACAATCTTTGATATTAACATACCAAGCTAGATTACTTGCATAACCATCTGAAAGTTTAAGACTTTTATACCATTCACAAATATCCTTTAACTGCTCTCTTGTTAAGGAATAAGATACTTTCAACTTCAAAAATTTTTCAGGTGACACATCAACCAGCTCTAATAAAAGATGTTTGCATACACTACTATAAAAAATGGCTACGACAGTGGTTCGTAACCACTGCCATAGCCCAAAAAACCGCTGCCATAGGCTATGACAGCGGTTATTTAACCGCTGCTACTGAAGCCATCATCGTAGCTCTATGGTAGCAATTGTTTGAACTACTGCCATAGATAGCCTATTGCATCAGTTTATAAATCGCTGTAATAGATCGACCTATTGCAGCAATTATGTAACCGCTGTCATAGGTTATTTATAGCAGTGGTTACATAACCGCTGTCATAGATAATCTATAGCAGTAGTTTCTTAACTGCTACCATAGGTCTAATGTAGTGGTTAACATCGTTTGCATCAGAAACCTATGACAGCAATTGGCACGGATATGATAGTGGTTACAAAACCACTACTATAGATCTTGAATAATTAAAAAAATTAAAATTTTTATTTTTTTATATATTTTACCTAATAAATATAGATATATAATATAAAAAAATATAATAAATATAAAAATTATTCTAAAATGTTAAAATTTTATTATCGAATAAAATTTATTATAATATTTTTTTAAAAAAATAAAATACATCAAAAGTCTCCTAAATCTACATCATCGTCGTCATCACCAGGAGTCAGAGCTAGAGCCAGAGCTGGAGCTAGTGCTAGAGTCGGAGCTAGAGCTGGAGCTAGAGCTGAAATGTGGGCCAACATATCCTCGATGCTCGTGACTCCAAAATACATGCTGAACGTCGACATCATGTCTTTCATGATGCCCTCTAGATGAGATGCACGCTCTTTAATCCTATCTGCCCACATCACAGCATGATCTACTTATGCCAACGCCTCCTCAAGCTCCTCCCGACTGATAATACTGAAAGTCTGTGAGGAGACGCTCGCCTCAGGTCAGTAGCTCATCGGCATGTGTTTGGGCCTACATCGGATCCTCCTAGAGTGCTCAGGCCCAAAGACCTGAGATAGATGATCATGGGGCCCAGAGGTATCTGGGCCCTTGCTCGTGAGCATATCTAATTGATCCTGTAATTATAAATTAAAATAAAATTTATAATAAATACTATAATACTAATTATATATACTAATATATTTAATACTTATAAAAATATGTCTGATCGCGGTGTTCATCGGCCTGCCCATCTTGTCCATGTGGTTGGATCGAAAGATCTTGCTATGGTTGGGCATCACTCTATCTCTCATCAGCTATAATAAAGAATAAATTTATCAAAAAGATGATAAAAAATATGAATTTAATTTATCTAGTAAGATTTAGAATTAATTATCTCTCTATGCACATGATTGGCCATAGACTTATGGCTTAGAGTGTGCGTATACTCCTAGGCTGCACGATTCTTCCGATTCTGACGGAAGGTAGCCTAACAAGTATTCAAATAAATAATAAATATTTAAAAAATATTTAAATAAAAATTTAAGCATATTAAAAATTTAAAAATTAAAAATTTTACCTCGAACTCCTGGCTCCTCCAATGTCTAACCATCCTCTCCCACTGACTCGGAGGATAGTCTTATATCCAGGGAACAAGCTCTTTTAGAGTATCTCATCGGTGCTTGAGCCATCCTCTGTGGAGCTTGACCTTGTAATCCTAGTACAACTCTCTGATCTTTCTCAATCAGGCGTCTCGAGCCCTTTTATGATTAAAAAAATCATACCTTCTTTGTACAAAGTTATCAAAAATTAGTTATTAAATTATTCTAATCAAACATATATAGTATAAACATATAAAATGCATAAATATAACTAAGATGCGCGTACTTATCCATATCTCCTCTCTTACATAGTCCCTGATGGAAGCATCCATCAAACGCTAGTCTCTGAGTTCTATGGGAATAATGTCCGACCGCCTCACAAGTACTCCAAAAAAGGAATGCATCTTCCGCACGATCTCCCCTACTGGTCTCCCCTCCACATCGTAATAGACCATCACCTGATGCTGATGGTTTCACACGTGTGCCATACGTGTGGGACCATGAAATGTCTAGCTGGATAATGCACCTGCAATGCAAATACGTTATGAAAATATATAAGTGTACAAATACTATGTAAAAAATAAAGTTATGCTAATATAATAAAAACGTACACTCAGATGCCTGCATAGTAGCATGTGTCTCAGATATGGGCAACGGTAGATGCTCAGCTGTTGGTGGAGTAGATGCCATCGATGGAACATTAATCAATATAACAGAACAATAATATTAGATGTCGAGTCCTCCCCCATTCGACCGAACATATTATGATCCTCCATAAATAATTAAGGATGAGCCCAGCTGGCTCTTAGTGTTAATTTAGAAATTTGAAAGAAGAATAAAGTAGATGATGGTGGATCTTATGTTAGAATGGACATATCAAATTCTATTCACCCGAGCCGACTGCATATTTGAGCTGGCTCGGCTGTAGCCGGCTCGGCTGTGTGCCATCCCCTCGATCACTCCCTCTCTCCTTCTCATGATCTCTCTCGTCGGCGATGGTAGCGAGGCCGAACCCCTCCCTCCCAGCTTTTTCATCTCTCGATCTTCCTCTCTCCCTCTCTCGATCTTCCTTGCCGACGAGGCCGGACCCCATCCCTTCCTCTCTCACTCTCTCAATCTCCCTTGATCTCCCTCACTGGCAAGGCCGAACCCTATCCCTCCCAATGATGCCGGCAAGGCCGGACCCTCTCCCTCCTCTCTCACTCTCTCGATCTCTCACTCTCCCTCTCTCGATCTCTCTCGTGTGAGGCCAGACCCCCTCTCCCAATGATGGGGTGAGGTCGGACCCCCTCCCTCCCAATGATGGCGGCGAGGTTGGATCCCTCCTTCCTCTCTCCTCTTTTTGATCTCTCTTATCGGTGAAGGTCGAACCCCTCCCTCCCAATGATGGCGATGAGGCCGAACCCCCCTCCCTCCCAATGATGGCGGCAAGGTCAAATCCCTCCCTTCCTTTCTCCCTCTCTCGATCTCTCTTGCCGGTGATGGTAGCGAGGCTGGACCCCCTCCCACTCTCAATCTCCCTTACCGACACCAGCAAGCGACCAGCCCTCCCTCTCTTAATCTATCGATCTCCCTCTTAGTCTCTCCGTTTCTTAGTTTTGGATCTCGAAATCAGGTTCGACCTTCCAGAATCTATTAGGGTCTGAGTCTGGTACTTCAAGTACAGACCCATTGGGTATTCAGATTTAGATCTAGTACCAGTAATTAAAATTGGGTCTGAATCAGAATATCTAGATTTTGATCCAAAAACTAAGGCATGCGGATAATTATAATAATTATAATATTTATTATAAATATTTTATAAATTATTATAAATATACATGATTAATAAATAATACTATAAAATTAAAAAAATATACCTACGACTATAGAGCGCGGATCGCACCGAAAGCTTCGAGGGTTGCCGGCGATGGTGCTAAAAGAGGACGAAGCACTAAAGGTAACCTATAAAATAAAAGTAGATATGAGATAGAGAAGAGAGAGAAAGGGATGGGGGGATAGGGGTGGGGCATAGTGATGAGGAGGCTTGGGAGGCACAATGATGGGAAGATCGATGATTGGGAGGGGGAGTGTGGGGGCCGGGTTGGGGGTGGTGGGGACGGGCGTCGGGATGGGAGGCTGGGGTGTGGGGGGTGGTGGGGAGGGGCGGCCGGGGATGGGTGGAGGGGTTTGGGGGGTGGTGGGTGCGGGGAGGAGCGGCCGGGATGGGGGAAGGGGCGACTGGGAGAGGGTGGGGTGTGGGGGGTGGGGGGGCCGGATAGGGGGTGGCGGGGGGGGTGGTCGGAGATGGAGGGCTGGGGGTGGTAGGGTGGTGGGATTGGGGGGAAGGAGGGGTGGTTGGGGGAGGGTGGGGGGTGGCAGGGAGAGTGGTCGGGGATGGGGAGGAGGGGCGGTTGGGGGTTGGGGGAGGGTGGGGCCAAGTGGAGGGTGGGGGGTGGCGGGAGGGGAAGTCGGGGATGGGGTGCTGGGGGGGAGGGGGAAGGAGGGGCTATGCCGGTCAAGGAGAATGAGGGGTGGCGCCGGCCGA
>QRFJ01000025.1:3136759-3372391 GCA_006176705.1 Cocos nucifera
TAAGATCTACTAGTTAGATCTTAGCATCTACTTGCAAAGCAATAATTTAAAGTGCAGAAATTAAATTACAATAAAAATAAAAAGCAAAAATTAAAGAAAAAATAAAATTTTTATTAATTAAAATTTTAGAATTTAAATTAAAATTTAAAAAGAAAAGATAATAAAATAAAATAGCCTGATCTCTGATCTTGGATCGGCATTGGCAGAAAGATGGTGTAGAAGCCGGCTCTTCTTCTCGGCATCCGTTGCTTTGAAGCAGCCTTTAACCCATAGCCTGGCTTCACTCTATACCAAAGCTTCACCTTGATTCTGAGATGTTGATTTCTAGAGGCCTGGGGTCCTTTTTATAGAGCTAGGAGGGCTGGATAGTTTTTTCTAAAGGCAATGTGGGACTAAGGAGCTCTTTGATCATCAAAATATAAAGAAATCTAAATAAAAATTGGATAAAAGAAGTCCTAAATGAATTCTACTATTTGATAAAAAATAGCTCTGATATGACTCTGATAAATCTGATAAAATCCAGCCATTCAATAGGAATCCAACGGTCCAAAAATCATCAAAATCGGATGTGTATCAGCCCAGATCAGGTTAGATTAAATCTGACCGTTCGATCGCACATTGATGGAGAAAATCTAATCGCAAATCATGCGCTTCGGAAGTCCTGATCATCATCGAGAGTATTTCTGGACCGTTGGGATCTTCATCACTTGGTTTTCTGACCATCGGATCGTGATAGATCGCTAATAGAATTTGAATCAAATCCGAAAATAACCACCGCCATCCGATCATGACCGCAATCAATCGCAGCCGTCCGATCGTGCAATTACTGTTCCCATGGACCGCGATGGACCGACCGCACCGCACACCGCAGCCAATCAAGCGCTTCTGTTCATCGAGTGAAATGACCAGATTGCCCTGTGAGCCACGATAAATTTCTATAGACCCTTTAAGGGTCTAGGTCCGCCACGTGTCGCGCTCTGATTCCCGGATTTCTGCTGAGCTGGCGGTCCACGCCTGGATCGTGGACCGACTGATGGCTTCAACGGCTTAGTCGGCTTTGATGGCTTGGCTTGGCTTGGTGGCTCGGCTTGCGGAGCCGGCTGAGCCATTTTCTTTTTTATTTAATTTTTATTTAATTTATATTTTTTAAAAATTCATATCTTTTTCATTTTAGCTCCGTTTTACTTGAAATTTATTTCGTTGTGATCAGAAAAATGAGCTCTTTTTATTGATGATAAAATTTTATTTTTTAATTTTTATTATTTTTTATTATTTTTTAATTAATTTTTTAATTAATAAAAATATGAATTTTTCAAAAATTATATATAAATTGATTATTAATTTTTAAAAATTAATATCAATTAATTGATAAATTAATACTTCTATTGGTGAATTTATGATGTTTATCAGTTACAATTAACCGCTGCCATAAATAAGCTTATAGTAGCGGTTCATACTAACCGCTGCTATAGATCCGACTTATAGTAGCAGTTTCACTAACCGCTGCTCTAGGTCCGACCTATAGCAGCGGTTATAATGAACCGCTGCTATAGGTTGACCTATGGCAGTGGTTATAATGAACTGCTGCTATAGGTTGACCTATGGCAATGGTTTTTTGTAATCACTGTCATAGGTCCGATCTATGATAGCAATTTTTGTTAACCACTACTATATGTCAGATCTATAGCAGTGGTTACAAAAAAATAAAAATCGCTGCCATAGTATGCACTATCATAGATCATTTTTGTAGTAGTGATATGTTCTTCATAGCTACTCGAGTCTTAGGATTATCCTTCATCTTGGGACCTATGGCAGCAATTAATGAAAACCACTGCCATAGAATCTATGGTAGCGGTTTCGAAAATCGCTGCATAGTATGCACTGTCATAGATCATTTTTGTATTAGTGATATGTTCTTCATAGTTACTTGAGTCTTAGGATTATCCTTCGTCTTGCCCTTGACATCCATAATAGTATAGAAAATATTATCAAATATATTCTTCTTGATATGCATGATATCAAGATTATGACGGATCAAATTGATGGATCAGCCCGACAATTTTCAGAAGATGCTTTGCTTCATCCAGTTATGAGTTCTATCAAACCTTCGAGGCTTCTACTTGTCAAATTCAATGCCAAATGAGTCTTCATCCAATTAGGATATCCTCCAAAAAACTTCCATACCACTGAGGCACTGAGGTGTATGGTCCTTCTCTATTTTATTCCTCTTAAAACTATCTCACTGCTTTCGAAAAGAATGATGCTCGAAAAGAAATTGATAATGACAATCAAACCAGCAAGGCTTACGATCATGCTCAAGCTAAAATGATTTTGTATTCTCTATGCAATAGGCACATGCTAACTTCTCATGAGTGTTCCTTCTTGACGGCATCTCATAAGTAGAAAAATCGCTAATGCTCTACATCAACATAGCCTTTATTATAAAATTATGCTTCTTCGATGCATCAAAAATATGAATGCCATTAGACCATAATAATTTTGGCTCATCAACAAGAAGCCTTAGATATACATCAATGCTTCTACCAGGATATCGTGGTTCCAGAATGAGTAATGTAAAAAAGATATTATGTTCTTTCATGCACTTCTCAGATGGTAGATTGTATAGAGTAATAAGGACTGGCCAATATGAATAAGGGGCTGCTACATGATCAAATGGTGTAAAGCCATCCATAGATAGATCCAGTTAGACATTGCATGATTTTTAAGTAAATAAATGATGGCAAGCATCAAATTACTTCCATGCCTCACTTTTCAATGGATGACATATCATATTAGGATGCTTGCATCATCCTTCTTTATGCCATATCATCTGCCCGATAGTACTCTTGGACAAGTAGAGCTTTTGAAGTCTAGGAATGAGAGGAAGGTATCAAAGAAACTTATATGGTATATCCTTCTAATTCTTATCCTCTTATCTTGGCTTAAATCGGCTTGCATTGCATACACTGCATGAGCTCTTCTGTTGGTCATCTTTATAGAAAAGCATGCATGCCATTATGGCATGCATTTATTTTCTCATATCCCTTGCCTAATTCTTTCACCATTTTCTTCAAAGCATAGAAGCTCTCAATAAGATTCTCATCCTTCAGTAGCATTTTCTTTATTATTGCTATCATCATATCATCGTAATTAATCATCATATTAAACTCGGCCTTCAAGCTTAAAAACTTTGATATAGCTGATAGTATAGTATGTATTTCACATCTCGACCATAGTGGTTCATCAGCATCTTTAGCATATGGTAAAAATTGCCATTGCCAGCTTCTAGATTATCCTCCACCTTTTAATTAAATTCAGGACTAGCTGCATCCATACACTACTATAAAAATGGTCTATGGCAGCGTATACTATGGCAGCGGTTTTCAAAATTACTTCCATAAATCCTATGATAGCGGTTTTCGTTAACCGCTGCTATAGGTCGGACCTATGGCAGTGATTTTTATAACCACTCCTATAGGTCTGACATATAGCAGCGGTTAATGAAAATCACTACCGTAGGTCGGACCTATAGCAGTGGTTCCAAAAAATCACTATCATAGGTCGACCTATAGCAGCGGTTACAAAAAATTACTGCCATAGGTCGATCTATTACAGCGGTTAGTATGAACCACTGTTATAAACATATTTATGGCAGCGGTTAATTGTAACCACTATCATATATTTTTTTCTTTAAATATTATATAATTTTAAAATTTAATGTCCATCTTCATCATTCATTATTTAAATAATTATCATTAGAGTGTCATCGCAAAAGATTGCCTCGATTCGATGGCCCTAGCTTCGTTGATCAAAAAAATTTGATTTCGATGATCATGAACGATGATGCGATGATCTGATAGATGGAGACCTTCGATGGATCCAAAAATCTACAATGATGATTTTGGTGATGTTTGTAACGTACTATTAAAGTTTCACTTCAATCGAATATTGTTATCTTGGTCAATTTAGTATAGGTTAGTTTCGGTCGTTAAATGATAAACGAGTGATCAAAGGACCAAACGGTATTCGATTATGAGATAATTTTTTTTATAAATGATCTTGGCTACTACTTTAATCATTTTTTATAATGGTGATTATAAAATTCAACTCATAAAATGAAGAACGATCTAAAACTATACGTCTCCTGATAACCATTCTGAAACTTCACTGGTTGTTATGCTCGTGCTTTTGCAGTATTTGCTTAACATGAATAGTTTATACGAAAATGATTTGAATTTTACTATTATTACCATATAAAATATTTAAAATTATAACAAAAATCATTTAACTAAAAAATTATCTCATAATCGGATGTCGTTTAACCCTTTGATCACTTGTTTCTAATTTAACGATCGAAATCATTCCGTACTAAATTGACCATGATAATGATATTCGATTGAAGTGAAACTTTGATAGTATGCTACAAACATCATCGAGAACATCATTGTTATAGATTTTTGGATCCATCAAAGGTCTTCATCTATCAGATTATCGCATCGTCATTCGTGATCATTGAAATCAAATTTTTCTAATCGATGAAGCTAGAACCATCGGATCAAGGCAACCTTTTGCGATGACACTCTAATAATAATTATTTAGATAATGAATGTGAAGATGGGCTTTAAATTTTAAAATTATATAATATTAGGAAGAAATAAAAAAAATTATTTTCAACTATGACAGCGGTTATAAAAAATGGCTGCTATAGATCTAAGCGGTTCATGCTGTCGGGTTAGTTAAAAATCTCCAAATTTTGCTTTCTTACGGTGTTTGATCTTTCTCTCTCTCTCTCTCTCTCTCTCTCTCTCTCTCTCTCTCCCCCTCTCTCCATCGTCGTGAGGCTTCTTCCCCCAGACGGCCGGCCTCCTTCCTCCAACCGATGCCGCCACTTCCTCCTCCCCTTCGGCCCTCCATCCCGCCATCCTCTCCGCCACCCGCCACCCCCCACCCGACCCCCCACCCCCACCTCATCCACCTCCCTTCTCCCCATCTCGCCGCTCCCCATCACCCGCCACCTCCCACCAGGCCCCCCACCCCCACCTCCCTCGGCTCCCATCTTTCCCCTCCATCCCGATCGCCCCTCCCCGCCACCCTTACCCCCGCCCTCTACCGCCCCTCCCCCTCCCCACCCACCACCCCCCCTCCTCCCCGGCCGCCCCTCCCGCCCCCCCCCCACCCCACCCCCACCCCCACCCCCCACCTTCCCCCACCCCCCCCCCATCCCCCCCCTCCCTTCCCCCACCCTCGGCCCCCCCTTCCCACCCCCACTCCTCCGCCATCCTACCACCCCCCAGCCCGCCATCCCCGACTGCCCCTCTCCGCCACCCCCAACCTGCCCCCCACTCCCACACGCCTCTTTTCGATTGTCGACCCTCCCGTCATTGGCCTTCCGGGCCTCCTCATCACTGTGCCCCCCCCCTGGCCCCCCATCCCGGCCGCCCTGCTCTCTCTTTCCTCTTCTCTCTCTTCTCTATCTCACTATCTTACTTTTGTTTCGCAGGTTACCTCTAGTGCCGTTGTCCTCTTTAGCATCATCGTCGTGACATTCGAGCTTTCGGTTCTATAGCCTAGGTAAATTTTTTTTCTAAATTAATGTAGTATTTATTAATTGTATATTTATAATATTATAAAATATTATAAATATTATTATAAATTTATTATAAATATTATAATTATCTGCGTCATAGTTTTGGATCGAAATTGGATATTTCAGATTTAGATCCAATTTTAATTACTGGTACTGGATCCGAATCGAATATCCAATGGGTCTGTACTTGAAGTACTAGACCCAGATCCTTAATGGATCCCAGAAGGTCGGAACCCAATTCTGGGACCCAAAACTAAGAAATGGAGAGATTGAGGGAGACCGATAGATTGAGAGAGGGAGGGCGGTCGCTCGCGCCGTCGAAGGAAGATCGAGAGTGGAGGGAGCGTCCGAGAAGTCGGAGGAGGTTCCGGGCTGCCATCATTGCGGCCTCGCCGCCATAGGAGATCGAGGGCGAGGGAGCGAGGAGGGAGAGGTCCGACCTCGCCGTATCACTGGAGGGATGGGGTCGGCCTTACCGATGAGGGAGATGAGAGTGAGAGAGGAGGATGGTCCGACCTTCGACGAGGAAGATTGAGAGGGAGGAGGAGATCGAGAGATGGAAAGCTAGGAGGGAGGGGTTCGGCCTTGCTGCCGTCGTCGACGAGAGAGATCGAGAGAGGGAGTGATCGAGGGGATGATACACAACCGAGCTGGCTCAGGCCGTGATCGAGCCGATTGGGGGAGGATCCGAGCTAAATGTCTCAGGCATGGAGCTGGCTAGCTCAGATAAGGAGCCGGCTCGGCTTTTGAGCGAATAAAATTTGATATGTCTCTCTAAGGTTCCAACTTTAAGCCCTAAGGTGCCACCATCATCTATTTTATTCTTCTTTTAGATTTCTGGATTAACACCAAGGTTCGCACAAAAGATCGGATCTACGACTATTGCTCATCCTTAATTATTTATGAATGTAATTTATATTGTAAAATTTATTGCATAATTTATATCTTGTTGCTTTTGTTTATTGCATTGCATAACGATAGATCCGTCAATTGATTAGTGTACATATTAGAGACTATTTATTGATGCTATACTAATATTATTATTCAACATGTTATATTGATTAATGTTCATTAACATTGCAGGTCACGATGGCATCAAAATGCCATCTAGCTTTCACCCCTGCCCTCGATGGGTTACGCGCAGTTCAGCATCCAAGGAGTAGTCGGAGCATACTCCATCCACCTCAGCATCGGCTGCTCAGGGACCTCCACCTCCAGCATCTACTCCACTGATGATATCTACTCCATCGATGGCATCTATTTCACCAGCAGTTGAGGCTCTACCGTCGTCGATATCTGAGACACATGCTACTACGCAGGCATCTAAGTGAACATTTTTATTATATTAGCATAACTTTATTTTTTATATAGTATTTGTATACTAATATATTTGCATAACGTATTTGCATTGCAGGTGCATCATCTAGTCGGATATTTTGCAGTCCCACACATATGGCACACATGTGGAACTGCCAGCATCAGGTGATGGTCTATTATGATGCGGAGGAGAGGTTGGTAGGAGAGATCGCATGGGAGATGCATTCCTTTTTTGGAGTGCTTGTGAGGCAGTCGGACATCATTCCTCTAGAGCCCAGAGACTAGCATTTAATAGATGCTGCCATCAGGGATCGAGTAACGATGAAGATATAGGTAAATACGCACATCTTAGTTATATTTATGCATTTTATATGTTTACACTATATATGTTTGATTAGAATAATTTTATAACTGATTTTTGATAACTTTGTGCAGAAGAGGTATGACTTCCTCGATCATGAGAGGGCTCGAGATGTCCGACTGAAGAGGATTGGAGAGTTGTACCAGGGTTACAAGGTCAAGCTCCATAAAGGATGGCTCGAGCACCGACGAGACACTCCGA
Organism: Cocos nucifera; assembly: GCA_006176705.1. Taxonomy (NCBI): domain Eukaryota; kingdom Viridiplantae; phylum Streptophyta; class Magnoliopsida; order Arecales; family Arecaceae; genus Cocos; species Cocos nucifera. Next base: position 3,144,226 of record QRFJ01000025.1, read on the forward strand.
AGGAGCTTATTCCTTGGATATAGGACTGTCCTCCGAGTTAGTGAGAGAGGATGGTTAGATACTGGAGGAGCCAAGAGTTTGAGGTAAAATTCCTAACTTTTGAATTTTTTAATATGCTTAAAGTTTTATTTAAATATTTTTTAAATATTTATTATTTATTTGAATACTTGTTAGGCTATCTTTCATCAGAATTGGAAGAATCGTGCAGCCCAGGAGTATACGCACACTCTAGGCCGTGAGTCTATGGCCAATCATATGCAGAGAGAGATAATTAATTCTAAATCTTACTAGATAAATTAAATTCATATTTTTTATCATTTTTTTGATAAATTTATTCTTTATTATAGCTAATGAGAGATGGAATGATGCCCAGCCGTAGCGAGATCTTCCGATCCAGCCACACGAATAAGATGAGCAGACCGATGAATGTTGTAATCGGGTATATTTTTGTATGTATTAAATATATTTATATATATGATTAGTATTATAGCATTTCTTATAAAATTTTATTTTAATTTACAATTATAAGATCAGTTAGATGCACTTACGAGTGAGGGCCCGGATACGTCTAGGCCCCATGACCATCTATCTCAGGTCTTGGCGCCTGAGCACTTTGGGAGGATCCGATGTAGGCCCAGACACATGTTGATGAGCTACTGGTCCGAGGTGAGTATCTTCTCACAGATTTTTGGTATCATCAGTCGGGAGGAGCTTGAGGAGGCATTGGCACAGGCAGATCATGCTGCAATGCAGGTAGATCAGGCTCAGGAGCGTGCATCTCATTTGGAGGGCATTGTGAGAGACATGATGTCGATGCTCAGTGCGCATTTTGGAGTCACAAGCTTCGAGGATATGTTGGCTCACATTCTAGCTCCATCTCCAGCTCCCGATGACGATGACGATGATGTAGATTTAGGGGTGTATTGATGTATTTTATTTTTTTTAAAAAATATTATGATAAATTTTATTCGATAATAAAATTTTAGTAATATAAAATAATTTTTATATTTATTATATTTTTTTATGTTATATATCAATATTTATCAGGTAAAATATATAAAAAAATAAAAATTTTAATTTTTTTAATTATTCAAGATCTACGGTAGTGGTTTTATAACCACGTGTGGAACCACAACTTTATTAGCACAACTTTATTTTTTATATAGTATTTATATACTTATATATTTGCATAACATATTTGCATTGCAGGTGCATCATTCAGTCGGATATTTTATGGTCCCACACGTATGGCACACGTGTGAAAGCACCAGCATCAGATGATGGTCTATTACGATGCGGATGGAAGGCCAGTAGGAGAGATCACGCGGGAGATGCATTCCTTTTTTGGAATGCTTGTGAGACGGTCGGACATCATTCCCATAGAGCCCAGAGACTGGCGTTTGATGGATAAATCCATCAGGGACCATGTAAGGGAGGAGATATGGGTAAGTACATGCATCTTAGTTATATTTATGCATTTTATATGTTTACACTATATATGTTTGATTAGAATAATTTTGTAACTAATTTTTCATAACTTTGTGCAAAGGAGGTATGACTTCTCCGATCATGAGAGGGCTCGAGATGCCCGATTGAGAAAGATCAGAAAGTTGTACTAAGGTTACAAGGTCAAGCTCCATAGAGGATGGCTCGAGCACTGATGAGATACTCTGAAGGAGCTTGTTTCCTGGATACAGGACTATCCTCCGAGTCAATGGAAGAGGATGGTTAGACACTGGAGGAGCCAGAAATTTGAGGTAAAATTCTTAACTTTTTAATTTTTCAATACGCTTAAAGTTTTATTTAAATATTTTTTAAATATTTATTATTTATTTGAATACTTATTAGGCTATCTTCCATTAGAATCGAAAGAATCGTGCAGCCCAGGAGTATACGCACACTCTAAGCCATGAGTCTATGGCCAATCGTGTGCATAGAGATGTAATTAATTCTAAATCTTACTAGATAAATTAAATTCATATTTTTTTATCATCTTTTTGATAAATTTATTTTTTGTTATAGTAGATGAGAGATGGAGTGATGCCCAGCCATAGCAAGATCTTTCAATCCAGCCACACAGACAAGATGGGCAGGCCGATGAACACCGCGATCGGGCATATTTTTGTAAGTATTAAATATATTAGTATATATGATTAGTATTATAGCATTTCTTATAAAATTTTATTTTAATTTATAATTTTAGGATTAGTTAGATGCGCTCACGAGTGAGGGCTCGGATACCTCTGAGTCCCATGACCATTTGTCTCAGGTCTTGGGGCCTGAGCACTTTGGGAGGATCCAATGCAGGCCCGAACACATACCAACGAGCTACTGGTCCGAGGTGAGCGTCTCCTCATAGACTTCCAGTGTTATCAATTGGGAGGAGCTTGAGGAGGTGTTGGCATGGGTAGATCATGCGTGATGCAGGTAGATTGGGCTAAGGAGCATACATCTCATCTGGAGGGCATCATGACAGACATGACATCGATGCTCAGCACATATTTTGGAGTCACGAGCTTCGAGGATATGTTGGCCCACATTCCAGCTCCAACTCCAACACCAGCTCCAGCTCCGGCTCCGGCTCCAGCTCCAGCTCTAGCTTCGACTCCGGCTCCCGATGATGACGACGATGATGTAGATTTAGAAGACTTTTGATGTATTTTATTTTTTTAAAAAATATTATAATAAATTTTATTCGATAATAAAATTTTAGCATTTCAGATTAATTTTTATGTTTATTATATTTCTCATGTTATATATCTATATTTATTAAGTAAAATATATAAAAAAATAAAAATTTTAATTTTTTAAATTATTTAAGATCTACGGTGGTGGTTTTATAACTGCTCCCATATCCATGTCAATCGCTGCCATAGGTTTTTGGTGCAAATGGTGCCAACCACTGCATTAGACCTATGGCAGCGGTTAAGAAACCACTGATATAGATTACCTATACCAGCGGTTATATAACTATTACTATAAATAACCTATAGTAGCAATTACATAACCGCTGCTATAGGTCAATCTATTATAGTGATTTATAAATCACCGTAATAGGCTATTTATGGTGGCGATTAAAATAACCGCTACAACAACTGCTGCCATAGAGCTACAGCGATGGCTTCAGTAGCAGCGGTTGAATAAATGCTACCATAGCCTATGGCAGTAGTTTTTTGGGCTATGGCAGTGGTTACGAATTTCTATCGTAGTTCTTTTTTGTAGTAGTGATAACCATGTCCACCATTCTATCTGTGTCCATGTCCTACTCGATTCTAATTCTTGCAACTTTCTTCCATTTCTCTCCATGTAGGTATCAATGCTTATAGTTGGAAATAAGTCCACTCTTATACAAATGGATATTAATTATATTTCTATCAAATATTTCTCTATTGACACATCTGCTATAATTGCAATGAGCCAATCCTTGATGTAAGAGTGCTACATTTTCACAAATAAAATCGTAGAAGTACTCTACACCCTCCCTATATTCAGTAGAAATCTCTTCATCGACTACTCGATAGTCCATCCAACTATGATCTATGGTAGACTATCTAAGAATTATGTATATACATAAATATAAGGCAATTGCTAAATACTATTATATCATTCAAAATGGCTTACATAGTAAATCCATCCTATCATCAACTAATAGGTAAAGATAGATCCTATCCCATTCATTTGCTACTGTAGAATAAATCAATTATAAAATTGGATAAGATGCTTGATAAGATATGTAGAAAATGCATTAATTCTATTGATCTATTACAGTAATCAAACGATACTTAACAGGAGCCTAAAAAAATCTTGGCAGCATTTTTTCTTAATTCTTCCGTGTAGGGAGAATAAAAAGAAAATGTTGTTCAAAATTTCTTTTGAATCCTCGGTATACCATTTGATTACTATAATGACTTTTAGAATTACTTGCATTTTTCAAACTATCCATAGTGGATAATTAATTGACCAACATACATAATTCTTCTACCCATATAAAAATAAATAAATATACGAATACATTAGAATATGTATATCAATTAACTAACAGGTCTATCATTCCATGCAATGTAAATTTTATTAAAATTAATATATAATTAATATTGTCCGGCACCTTCCATCGGTCTGAGCATATAGGGCATGCGGGGGCTAGATGCCTTGGATGCCAGCTATGACCCAAGGCCCAGGCACATAGGGCATGCCTCGGCCTCATGTTTGCAATGCTATCTATCACCTTTCCTTAGTTCAAGCACTTTACATGCCAAGATCCAAGTTCCGTATATCTAATTAATTAATTAATTATCTATTTAATTAATTTTAATTAAATTTTAGTGATGGTACTAGTCATCGCTAATGTCGTCACTAATACTAGATAATATTTGTCACCATTAATGTCATCGCTAATATCCGCAATGGTAGGGATGGGGCTATAGGATCGGAGCCACAGGCTAGGGGTGGTAGAGCAGGGGTTGCATGGTCAGGCTGGTAGGGATGGGACCACGGGGAGGCCAGCAGGGCAAGGGTGGCAAGCTTCGAGGCCGCAGCATAGAAGGCACTGATGCGGTTGAGGCGGTCATAAGAGAGCCGAGGATGGGATGGCGGGCTCCAGGCCACAGCATAGGAGGCACTAACAGGGTCGGGGCAGTTGTGAGAGAGTTGGGGCCAGGGTGGCAGACTCAAGGCCATGACGTAGGAGGTGCTGGTGGGATCGGGATGAACGTGGTAGAGGTGGGGCTGGGGCAGCTAGCTTGGGGCCGTGGTGTAGGAGGCACCTGCAAGGTTGGGGGCGATCACAGGCGAGGCGAGGCTAGGGCGGTGGGGTTAGGGTGGTCACGGGCGAAGCGAGGCTTGGGCGGCAGGCTCGAGGCAGCCGCATAGGAGCACCAGTGGGCTTGGGCGAGATGAGGCTAAGGCGGTGGGCTCTAGGCCATGAAGTAGGAGGCATCGGTGGGGTCGAAATGTTGGGAAGGAGGAGCATAGGGAGTGGGGAATGCTGGGAAGGATGCATGGGGAGTGAGGAACGTGTAGAATTTTTTTTCCTTTGGTGAAAATTTTTTCCCTCTGATAGGGTTGGGGAAGCTTTATTTTAGGTGGACTATTACCGACGGCAAGTGTATAGTCGATAATGTGGTCAGCAAAACTATATTTTTCATGCTAGGATATTAGTGATGATAGTTTCCATCGCTAATACCCATCCACCATCGCTAATAGTATTAAATTTTTAAAATATTAAATTTAATATTTTTTCATGCTAGGATATTAGTGATGATAGTTTCCATCGCTAATACCCATCCACCATCGCTAATAGTATTAAATTTTTAAAATATTAAATTTAATATTAATAGAAAATTTAAAAATAATATTTTTTCAAAATTATTAGCGATGGCAAGAACACTATCACTAAAGCCGTTGCTGATAATTATCATAAATTTACTAATAAAAATATTAATTTATTAATAAATTTATCTTTATTTTTAAAAATTAAATATTTTTATTTATTAATTTTAAAAAATATATTTACTAATAGAAAGAGCTCATTTTTTTTATCATAATGAAATAAGTTTGAAGCAAATCAAAGTTAAAACGGACCCGGCATGAATTTTTAAAGAAAAAATTAACAAAAAATAGAAATGGCTCAGTCGGCTCACCCAGTCAAGCTGGTGCGCTCAGCCAAGCTATCAAAAATAGCTCAACTATTATATCGTTCAAGCCGACTCAGCCATAGAAGCTAGCTTACTAGTTCACGAATCCAAGCATAGACTGCTAGCTCAGCAGAATGCACCCAATTAGCACGCGACACGTGGTGGACCATTATCCTTAAAGCATTTACAAGGGGCAAAATGGTAATTTCATAGGCCAAGGCGAATGGTGATTGGTTGCGGTCTGTGGTACACTCAGTCTACACGGTCCATATGAATAGTAATTACACCATCTTACGGCTATGGTTGATTCCAGTCAAGATCGAATGGCAGGGGTCTTTTCTTATTCTAATTCGAATTTCATCAGCTTCCACAGTGCGATCCGATGGCTCCAAATGCTTCAGCCTATCGTCCAATAGCCAGATCATACCCAAACTTTGATCCGATGGCTGGCATTTTTTTGACTTAAAGAAGGAATTTAGGGTCTCCTATCAGCATGATCCAATGGCTGCGCGCATCCCAAACTTTGAGCTGATGGCTGACCGAGCTCCTGGTGGTGATCAAGGCACCCAAGCACAATCTAATAGTCCAAATTCACCTAATCAAGCCTAATCCAATGGCCAGAACTTAATCCAACTAAAATTGGGCTATTATATGTTAATTTTTGATAATTTTGGGACCGTTTGATCAAGATCTGATGGCTAAAATTTACGAAATTCAACAGGATGCATCCAACAGTGTTTAAAACCAATTTTTCTTAGGATTTCTCTATTTTTTGCTAATCAAAACTCTACCTTAGTCCCATATTGCTTAGAAACAAAGACTCCATGCCCTCCAACATCTATTAAAAGGACTCTAGGTCAACAAAATCAATCATCTTCGATCATGGAAAGGTGATGGTATAAGATAGAGCCATGCTTGGGATTCATGGTTGCTTCAAGATAGACGGTACCGAGAGAAAGAGCTGACTTCTGTACCATCTCAACGCCAATGCCAATCTAAGATCAAGATCAGCCTACTTTTAGTTTTAATTTTCTTTTTTTATTTTTTTAAACTTATATATTTAAATTATAAACTTTTCTTTTAATGCAAAATTTCTTTTTATGCACTTTAAATTCATGCTTCTTACTTTTAATTATAAATTTAAATTTATCTTCTTTATTTTAATTGCTCTTTAATTTTATCGTAAATAGATACTAACATCTAACTAGTAGATCTTAGTACCAAGTTTATTTTTTCATAATATTTAATTTTTACTTTTTATTTATAATTATATTTTTTAACTTTAATTTTATTTTTAAAAAAATCTTTTCTTTTTCTCATTTTTTTTATAAAAATTAAATATTTCAAAACTAAAATACTACATTCTCTATGGATTCAACCCGACTCACTACTTTCTATATATTTTTAATTATTTTAAGAAATCAGAATTAAACTGATAAAGATGGTGTCTTAACAATAATATCATGCTCTTATCAAAATTTTGGCGCCATTGCTAGAGAAGGCATAGATGCTATTTTTTTGATTTTTTTGATTTTCTTATAAAAAAATTATAAATAAAATTTTGATCTTTTTAATTTTTTTTAAATATTGCTTACTAACTTTTCTTGTTTATTTTATAGAAAAAAAGAACAAAAAGATTAGGGCATGGAGGAAGCTTCCAATCTTGCTTGGTGAGATCAATCCTAATCATAGATTTTTTTATATATTATTTATTTTATTTTTAAATTAATTAAAAAATATCCACTTAAACCTAATTAAAAGCTTCATGATAAGATTAAAAATCCTAATTACTTAGAGCATCCATCATATTAGTTTTATTTTTATTTTTATTTTTTTTGGTGATCTTGGAGATAAGGTAAGCTTCTTAAGTTCAATTAAGTTTCATGCATCTAATTTAGTTGCATAGAATCTCTGTCTGAAAGTGATTATGCATATTCATCTTTAAATCAATTTAAGGGCAATATCCATTAAACAAGATAAGATGAAAATTTGATCATCCTTTCTTGGCACATGAATAACTAACCATCATCCTGCATTGACCTAAGTCTTTAATTTTAAAATCAATTAGACATCGACCCTAGAAACTCGAGCACAATAGGACAAGAAATCCTAAAAGTTGGACTGGATTAGGATTAGTTAGTTTGACTGATGTTGATCCTAGATTGATTTTGATGATAATAAAAGTATTTGAGTATAGATTGTTAAATTACTAATGTTGTTAGTGAGGATGTGTAGTTGTAAATTTCAAGAGCTCACAAATTTTAAGTATTTTCAAATGAAGATTCATCACTCAAGATTTTAGAGAAGATACTTCTATTTGAATATATCTTCCAAGAGATTAAAATAAAGATTAAATCAAGGCAAAAAGAATAAGTCTAGCTTATAAAATAATTTGAAGAAGAAAGGATCACAAACAGTCCTTAGCATGCATGGCATGCAAACTAGGCCAATCCAGTCTGAGATTGAGATAACCTAGTCTCAATGAAAGTAAAAGATGGAAAGTGCAAAAAGCTAGTTTTCAAGATCTAGGGGATTGAGCCGATCTAGTTTAAAATTGAGCCAATCCAGTGACAACTAGGCCGACCCAGTTAGAAAGATAGCCATCCCAGTCTCATAAGATAATAAAAGATAGAAACAAAAATTTTGAAATCACTGAGACTGAGCTGATCCAGCTGAAAACTAAGCCGACCTAGTCTAGATTGAACCAATCCAATCAAAAACTGAGCCAACCTAGTGACTATAATGGCTAGTTTTCAGTTTCATAAATTTTTTACTTCACATGCCTTCCAATGGCTATTTTTAATTTTTCAATAGCTAGATCACTTCCAGAAGCCCTCCTAGATGACTTGTAGTGGTGGAAAACCTCTGGGATACTTAAGAAAATATTTGGAATACAAAGAATAACTTTTGAACTTGCAAAGAGAGCTTTCAAACAGATTTTCAGAGTATTCAAGTGTGTTAGCAATATAGTGAAAAGGAAGGAGTGATATTTAGACATAGTTTTATCCTTCTAACATTCTCACTCTGAGAGAAGTCAGGTCGTTGCTATCGAAGATCATCAACTACTTTCCTCAAGCATTCAAAGTGAAGAAATTAGACCAACAAGCCAAGCTCCTAGAATTTCTTCTCTTAAGCTTCAAAGAGTTTACTTTTATTTTTATTTATTATATTTTTTCTTTTATTTTAAGTTTCTTGGGGTGAAAAACTTGGGTTAGTTCAAGCCTAAAGTTGGACGTTGTATGGTTTGATTGGTAAGCCAAAGTTAAAATCAATTGGGATTGATTGTTAGCTCAAAAAAATAATTATTGTATGGTTATAGTTGGTGAGTCAAGGTCAAAACCAACTAGATTAGATTGTAAATCTAAGTAAAACGATCGAACTATAATCAAGCCTAGTGATTATAGTTAAATTTCTAAATGGTTTACTTAGAGAGTGGACGTAGATATTGAGTTTGATGCCGACCACTATAAAATTATTATGTTTGTGATTGTGTGTTATTGTTCTATTACTTTCATTCACTGTATATTATATTGCTTATTTTATTTAAGTACATAACTAGTTTAATTTGCTCATATCTCAAGCTTAAATTATAAATACCTAATTCATCCTCCTATTGAAAAGCCATACTTGGGAAACAAGTAGTATCAAAGTAGGTGCTCTAATATTAGTTATTGATCAAACTATCAAAGAGCTAAAAATTAAATGGTAACCCCAATTGGGACTCCATTGGTTGAGAGACAATCAACCAATAGACCCCTACTATTTAATGGAACTAACTATACCTATTGGAAAGCACGAATGAGGATATTCATCTAAGCACAAGATTATGATATGTGAAATATCATAATGTTAGGCTCTCATACACCTACAATCATGATTGATAGAGTATCCATCCCAAAATCTGAAAAGGATTAGGATGAACATGATAAGCAAAAAGCTCAACTTACCATCAAAGCAATGAATATTTTATATTATGCTTTGGATGCTAATAAATTCAATAGAAAATCAACATGTTCATCCACTAAAGAAATTTGGAATAGATTTGAAGTCACCTATGAGGTTACTAATCAAGTCAATAAATCAAAGATAAATATGTTGGTACATAAGTATTAGTTATTTAAAATGGAATCACATGAAACCATCACTGAAATATTCACTAGATTCATTGATATTCTAAATGATTTGAAAAGTTTTGGAAGAGATTATACTAACAGCGATGTTATGCGCAAAATCCTTAGGTCTTTGCCAAAGAATTGAAAGTCAAAGCTGACTGCCATTCAAGAGACGAAAGACTTAAATACTCTTTTATTGGAGGAGTTAATTGGGTTACTCATGATGCATGAGCTGAACATGAAATAAGAAAAAGAAAAGAAAGTGAAGAAAAAGAAGAGTATAGCACTCAAAGCTACTGCCATGTATGAAGAGGAAAGCGACTCCGAAGAAGATTCAGAGGATGATGAAGAAATGGTACTAATTACTAGAAGGTTCAAGAAATTCATGAAAAGAAGGAAGAAGTTTGAACCAAGAAGAAGAAATTTCAACAAGGATGAATGTAGCAAAAAAAGAGAAAGAGAAAAAGAGAAGGATCAAATCATTTGTTATGAGTGTAAGAAGCCTAGACATTTTCGAATGGACTGTCAATTATTAAAGAAGAGCTCAAAAAAATCAAGGAGGAAAAGGTTAAAAGCAACATGGAGCAATGATGAAGACTCATCTTTAAGTGAAGAAGAATGTCTAAGAGAAGAAAAAGCCAATCTTTATCTTTTGGCATTGGAAGATGAGGTAAACCAAGATGACTCAATTTCTGAATTTACATTTGAGGAATTATATGAATCTTTTAATGACTTACTTTGTGATTTTAAAAAGCTATCTAATAAGAATAAAGAACTAAAGAAAGAGAATCAATCCTTAAGTAAAGATAAAGCTCAAATAGAAGAACATATGAAGAATTTACAAATTAATCTAGATGAATCAAATGAAAAGAATATATCTTTACAAGATAAAGTGATAAGATTAAGATCCATAGTAGATATATATATGCTAAGCTCTAAAAATCTAAATAATTGAAAATCAAAAGATGGTCTTTGATAAAGCCGGTATAGGATATGATCCATCAAGAAAGCAAAAATCATTAAAGAATGTATATACAAAATCTTAAAATTATGGTAGAAGAATTATATGTTACAAATATAATAAAATTGAACATAAATTTATTAAATGCAAAATCTTTAATTCAAGCAAATCAAAAGTAAAATAAATTTAGGTTTCAAAATGAACCATTTGTGCTAACCCCAAAGGACCCAAGTTAGCTTGGGTACCTAAGTTTACTTGATTGCTTGTGTAGGTGCATTTGGCATCCGTAAGAGCTAAAAAAAGATGGTACCTTGATAGCAGATGCTCGAGACACATGATGGAAGATAAATCATAATTTATCTCTCTTGAAGCTAAAGATAGAGGTGTTGTGATATTTAGAGACAATGGTAAAGAAAAATCATTGGTCTCGGTAATATCTTGATAACACCTTCTACTAGCATAGAAAATATTTTATATGTTGAAGGATTAATGTATAACTTTATTAGCATAAGCCAACTTTATGATAAGGACTTTAATATTTCATTCAAATCATCTCATTGCCTTGTAACTAGTTCTTTAGATTAAAGCATTAAATTCATAGGAAGAAGACATGAAAATGTTTACATTGTTGATCTTGATGAACTTAAAAATAAAATTATTGAGTGTCTTATTACTATGAATGCTAAACTAAATGAATCAAGTTGGATTTGGCATAATAGATTAGGTCATGCAAGTATGGACTCACTAGCAAGATTAATTAAACATGATTTAGTAAAGAAATTATCTAAAATAAATTTTGAAAAGAATAAAATTTGCAAAGCATGCCAATTTGGTAAACAAACAAAATCTTCTTTCAAATCCAAAAATATTGTTTCAACTACTAGGTCTCTAGAACTACTTCATATGAATTTGTTTGGACCTATTTCAACTACTAGCCTTGAAAGAAAAAGATATGACTTTATTGTAATAGATGATTTTTCAAGATATACATGAGTTTTATTTTTATCTTATAAAGATAATGCTTTTGATATGTTTGTTGATCTATTTAACAAAATTACAAAGAAAAAAGAATGCAATATTTTATATATAAGAAGTGATCATGGCACGAAATTTAAAAATAAAAATTTAAAAATTTTTGCTCTAAGAATGAAATCAATTATAACTTTTCAGCACCTAGGACATCCCAATAAAATGGGATGCTAGAAAGAAAGAACAAAACATTGATTGAAATAGCATAAACCATGCTTTTTGAAAGTAACCTTCTAAAATATTTTTAAGTGGAAGCTCTTAACACGGCATGTTATGTGTCAAATAGAGTTTTAATTAGATCGATTTTAAAAAAAACACCATATGAACTCTATAAAGAAAAGAAGCCAAATATTTCATACTTTAAAATCTTTGGATGTAGATATTTCATTCTAATAAATGGTAAAGATAAGCTAGAAAATTTGATGCAAAATCAGATGAAGAAATTTATCTAGGATATTCATCACATAGTAGAGTGTATAGAATTTTTAACAAAAGAACATTGATTATGGAAGAATTCATGCATGTTATTTTTGATGAAACTAACTCTCTTAAAACAAGAAAAGAAGAGTTTGATGTGGATGCAAAAATTTTAAAAAATAAAATAAAAGATATATCACTTGAAGATACTCCCTCTCAAAAAAAAGAAGACCAAGTAAGAGGTTGAAGAAATGTTGCCACCATCTTAAGATGATCTAGGTACATCCAACTTGCCAAAGAAATGGAGGTATGATCATAATCATTCTAAGAAATTAATAATAGGTGATCCATCTCATGGAGTTAAAACTAGATCATTTCTTAGGAAAGCTATGAATCATGTTGCATTTGTATCTTATTTAGAACCTAAAAATGTAGTTGAAGCTAAAAAGGGTTCAAATTGGATATTAGCAATGCAAGAAAAATTAAATCAATTTGAAAGAAATAAAGTTTGGGAGCTAGTTGAGAGATCTAAAAATTTTCTTGTAATTAGCACTAAATGGATCTTTAGAAATAAACTTGATGAGAAGGGCAATGTAATTAAAAATAAGGCTAGATTGGTTGCATAAGAATATAATCAAGAAGAGGGTATTGATTTTGATGAGTCCTTTACACCCATAGCTAGACTTGAAACTATTAGATTGCTCTTAGCATTTGCATATTTCATGAACTTTAAACTTTTTTAAATGGATATAAAGAGTGTATTTTTAAATAGTCTAATTGAAGAAGAAGTTTATGTAGAACAACCTCCAAGCTTTGAAAGTTAAAAGTTATCTAATCTTGTATATAAACTTAGGAAAGCACTATATGGATTAAAACAAGCACCTAGGGCTTGGTATGATAGATTGAGTAAGTTTTTACTAAACAATAATTTTAAAAGAGGTAATGTAGATAAAACATTATTTATTAAAGAAAAATCAAGTGATCTATTGATTGTTCAATTATATGTTGATGATATTATTTTCGATGCTACTAATGAAGTTTTGTATAGAGAGTTTGTTAATCTCATGCAAGGTAAGTTCGAGATGAGCATGATGGGAGAGCTCAATTTTTTTCTCGGACTCTAAATCAAGCAATCAAATGAGAGAATCTTCATCAACCAAGGAAAATATATAAAGAAAATGTTAAAAAAATTTAGGATGGAGAATGTCAAAGAAAGTGGCACCCTCATGAGCACAAGTTGCAAGCTTGATCAAGATCCAAAAGAAAAAATAATAGATCCTAAGCTATATTGAGGTATGATTGGATCTTTACTATATTTAACTGCAAGTAGGCTAGATATAATGTTTAGTGTATGCATGTGTGCATGTTATCAATCAAATCCGAAGGAATCACATGTATTAGTGGTTAAATTTTTTTTAAGTATCTAAAAAATACTCAAGATGTTGGTTTATGGTACTCTAAACTATCTTCATTAAACTTAATTGGATATAGTGATTTAGATTTTGCGAGTTGTTGCTTAGAAAGAAAGAGTACAAGTGGTACATCTTAATTTTTAGGAGTGAATTTGATCTCTTAGTTTAGCAAGAAATAAAACTTGGTAGCCTTGTCTACAGCAAAAGTCGAATACATTGCTGGGAGTTATTATGCTCAACTATTGTGGATCAAACAACAACTAGAAGATTATAGTATTACTTATAATAATATTTCTATTTGATGTAACAACATAAGTGTTACAAATTTAACTAAAAATCCTATATTACATTCAAGAACAAAATATATAGAAATAAGACATCATTTTATTAGAGAGCATGTTCAAAATAATAATATACTTCTTGAATATGTATCTACAGAAAATCAAGTTGTAGATATCTTTACTAAACCCTTAAATGAAGAAAAATTTTGCACAATTAGAAAGCAATTAGGTTTACTTGATCTAATTTGTTAAATGCATATCTTGTGATGATTGGTTTTCATATGATGAGATGATTGATTTTCATGTGATTAATTTTTCTTGTATTTGTTCATTTTTATCTTATTTAGAAAAGAAAAATAAATAAAAAATTTTTTGAACTTGGAACTCAGAATGTTCAGGTCTATGCCAAATTGAGCCATCCCATTATTTTCTTCTAGAAAAACTTAGTCATCCTAGTACTGGGCCAACTCAGTTTATCTTCACAAAAAAATTGGGTCAGCTAAATTATTGGGATTCCTATTTTTAAAATGGAAACACCAGCAGCTTTTTAAGAGTTCGTCTCTTAGCCATCTCTCAAGAAAAACCTAGGAATCCTAAAACTCTCCCCTAGAAACCCATTTTCGTTACAATTAGGTGCAATTTTAGAATCATGCCGCCCAAGAAACAAACAGTAAGTCCTCGGATTAAGCATACATGTCCAGTTCTGCTTAGAAGGGGGATTCGCAATGGAGAACAGTGAACAAATTTCTATGAAGACCTTCCATCTAGGTCATCTCAGCCCTCTTCACCTCCTCCAGGACCATCCACTCAACCTCCTCAACCTCTTTTCCCCTCCATCTCCCTCTTCCACACCCGTTCCTCTCTCTTCTAGGGCTATTACAATCGATAGAAGAGTGGACTTTGATTTCTTGGCAAGTAAGGGATTCGAGTTTGGAGAAGGCTTGAAATATCAAGGATGGGAATACCTTTACTCTGGGATTAATCATTCAACCTATCCAAATTTCATAAGGGAGTTCTATGGTAATGCTAGGGTTACACCAAACTTGTTTGAGTCAAAGGTAAAGAAAGTTAAGATCAATTTAACCATGGACAAATTAGGTAGCTTACTTAGGGCACCTACTGAAGGAGCTGAAAGACTAGATGATCGAGCAAGTGGATTGCGACTGTTGTTTGGAAGAGATGATGAAATGCACTTTGAAGAAATCCATGCTAGAGACCTATCCATGGAGAATAGACTGCTTCACCATATTTTAGCCAGGATTCTAGTGTCCAAAGTAGGAAGGTTTGATTTTTTGAACAAGAATGGCATAGTTATGATGTATCATATTCTAATGAGGGAAAAGTTTAACCTTCCAGCTTTGATTTTGAGGGTGATGCAAGAAGCATCTTAAAGATGAAAATCTGCCTTGCCATATAAGATGTTCCTAACATTGGTATTTCAAGACTTCGGAGTTAGCTTGGAAGGGGAACCTAGTAAGAAGCTACAATATTATGATACCTACAATTTGAAATCAATGCATAGGATGAAGTTTAAGAAAGTAAATGGTATTTGGGTGAAGCTAGATGAAGAAGAGGAAGAAAGACATTAGCTAGAGCTCGTGCCATAGCATCCAATGCTTGCTCTATCTTTGTCCACTATCAGACTTGATGAGGATCAGATTGAGGAGATTGTGCAGTGTGTCTCGGCCAAAGTATATGACAAAGTAGTCTTCCCACATTAATGAAAAATGTTGTGAAAAAGGTGTTTATCGAACAACATGCTTCAGCACCCATGGATCCAGCCTCATCCAATCCTCCAGAGCCTAGTGTTGATTAGGTTGCATATAGGATCCATTTAGTTATACTTAGAACATTTTGGTTGTAAAATTCATGATATGTAATGTTCAAACTTTAGCATTTTGTGAACTTGGAACTTTTTGTATATATGAAAGAATGAAGTTTGATTTTGGCTTGCATTGTATCAAATTCACCAATGAATGAATGAAATGTATCTCTTCTCATGTTTGATCTAATCTCTTCTCATGTTTGATCTAATCTCTTCTTATATTGTATGTTTAATTTTTGATAATGACAAAAAGGGAGAGAAAAATAAATATAAAATGATAATTGAAATACAAATTAAGTGAAAAGAATGGAAATGACAATTGAAATATAAATTAAGTGAAAAGAATGGAAATGACAATAAAATATAAATTAAGTGAAAAGAATGAAAATGATAATTGAAATACAAATTAAGTGAAAAGAATGGAAAGAGTGGGCATTACTTAAGTAAGAACTAAATAAAGAATATGCAAGAAATAGCAATTCAATTATAATTACAAATATGGAAGAAATCATAACTTGAATTATTAAATTGAAACCTAGGCACATTGTAAGGAGGAGCAATACAAATTTGACTTAAAGTTGAACATACTTATCAAATTCAGGGGGAGCATATGTAAATTGATAAAATCTAAATGAATATGATGTATGAGTTAATTGGTAAGATTGATTGAAAATATCATTTTGAAATATGAAGGAAAGGTTATACTTAAAAGATTTTGTCATCATCAAAAAGGACGAGATTGTTGACTTAGATTGATTTTGATGATAATAAAAGCATTTGAGTATAGATTGTTAAATTACTAACGTTGTTAGTGAGGATGTGTAGTTGTAAATTTCAAGAGCTCATAAACTTCAAGTATTTTTAAATGAAGATTCATCACTCAAGATTTTAGAGAAGATACTTTTATTTGAATATATCTTCCAAGAGATTATAATGAAAATTAAATCAAAGCAAAAAGGACAAGTCTAGCCTATAAAGTAATTTGGAGAAGAAAGGGTCATAAACAGTCCTTGTAATGCATGGCACATAAATTATGCCGACCCAGTCTGAGACTGAGCCAACCTAGTTTCAATGGAAGTAAAAGATAGAAAGTGTAGAAAGCCATTTTTCAAGACCTAGGGGACTGAGCTGACCTAGTTTTCAACTAAGCCGATCCAGTGACAATGAGGCCGATCCAGTCAGAAAAGTAGTCATCTCAGTCTTAGAAGATAGCAAAAGATAGAAACAAAAATTTTAGAATCACTAAGATTGAGCCGATCCAGCTGAAAACTAAGCCGACTTAGTCTAAACTGAGCGACTTAGTGACTGTAATGGCTAGTTTTCAGTTTTGCAGCTTTTTCACTCTACACGCCTTTCAATAGCTATTTTTGATTTTTCAATGGCTAGATCACTTTCAGAAGCCCTCCTAGATGACTTGTAGTGGTGGAAATCTTAGGGATACTTAAGAAAATATATAGAACATAATGAACAACTTTTGAACTTGCAAAGAGAACTTCCAAGCAGATTTTCAAAGTATTCAAGTGTGTGAGCAATATAGTACAAAGAAAGGAGTAATATTTAAACATACCTTTGTCCTTCCAACATCCTTACTCTAAGAGAAGTCAGGCCATTGCTATCAAAGATCACTACTATTTCCCTCAAGCATTCAAAGAGAAGAAATCAAGCCAACAAGCCAAGCTCCCAAAATTTCTTCTCTTAAGCTTCAAAGAGTTTATTTTTTTTTAGTTTATTGTATTTTTCTTTTTATTTCAAGTTTTTTGGGGTGAGAAACTTGGGTTAGTCCAAGCCTAGAGTTAGATGTTGTATGGTTTGATTAGCGAGCCAAAGTTAAAACCAATCGAGGTTGATTGTTAGCCCGGGAAAACAATCATTGTATGGTTGTGGTTGGTGAGCTAAGATCAAAATCAACTAGGTTGGATTGTAAACCCAAGTAAAACAATCGAATTGTAATCAAGCCTAGTAATAATAGTTGAATTTCTAACTGATTTACTTAGGGAGTGAATGTAGGTGCTGAGTTTGATGCCGAACTACTATAAAATTATTATGTTTGTGATTGTGTGTTATTATTCTATTACTTTCATTCACTGCACATTATATTGCTTGTTTTATTTAAGCACATAACTAGTTTAATTTGCTCATATCTCAAGCTTAAATTTTAAATATCCAACTCATCCCCCTCTTCAGAAGCCATACTTGTGCAACAACTGGTGTCTAAGGCAAGTGGTTCAGAAACTCCATCCTGAAGGAAGATGGTTACTTAATTAGTTCCGTTAACTTACCTTACTAAGATAATTGATGTCTAAGGCAAGTAACGGGAGAACTCCCACCAATCTTATACTTACCTTGACCAATTGAGTGGTTGATCTTACACTTGGAGGGCTTGAAAATGACCTTGGTAGTTAGGAGGTATTTAGATCTAGGATAATTCTTAGTTAGGATTGTTTGCCTAACTTGATTGCTAACTAAATTATTAAACCTAATTCTTCTTTCTCTTCTTAACTGTAGGACTCCTTAGGACCTCTTCTTTAGAACTCTTCTCCTTTTTTCCTTCATAAAATAAAATAAAATAAGCTAACTTAAAAATAATAATAAAATAAATAAAATAATAATTTTTTAATAAAATTATTAAATAATTATAAAAATCTAAAAAAATTTTAAACCATACGTTAGGATTGCACTAGTAAATGCATGGTAGAAAATTGCTTTTTCTGACCTAGTTGAATCCAATCATAAAATTTAATGGCTGAACCATATTAAACCAGATAATCAAATGATTGAAAATCCTAAAGAGCCACCTAGATAGATGAAGGAATACTTTATTCCTTCCACTTATAACCCATTGACTTGTATCCAGTTATCTAATATCCATGCTACCCACTATGAGATTAAGCCGACTACGATCTAGATGCTTCCATCTTTCTATGGGAACACCAATGAAGATCCTTATAAGCATTTGGATGAATTTTTAGAAATTTGCTCCATAGTGAAAATTCAAAATTTAACTAATGATGCCCTTAGATTAATCTTATTTTTTTTCATTAAAAGATAAAGCCAAGTACTGGCTTAGCACAATAGAGAGACCAATCAAAACTTGAACTGAATTACAACATGAATTTTTTAAGAAATTTTATCCCATAGGTCGAACCAACACCATGAGTCGAGCTATCACTGAATTTGCTCAGCTTCCAAGGGAATAAATTCACAAGTCATGGAAGAGATTTAAGGAACTTCTTAGAAAATGCCTACACCATGGTCTATCTAAGTGGCAAATTGTTCAAGCTTTCTATAAGGATTTAGGAGATTATTATACACAAATGGTAGATACATCTTGTGGAGGTGCATTCATGAACAAAAGTGAGGATAAAGTCTATGCCTTATTTAAAACATTGAGTGAAAACTCAATTAACAATACTTCATTATCTTTCTACCAAAAATGAGCAGGGATCCATGAATTTAAACATCTAAAATCTAGTTTTAAGACTGATTTGAACTTAATAAATAAAATGGACCTTCTTGCCTAGAAATTAGATCAACTCCTAATCCTAGGTCAACAATCTCCTGCACAATTCACATGACCCTCTAATTATCAGAAGATGTATTCAATCTATGTTAGCCCAACCTATCATGTGAGTAAATATTCCATGACTGCATAATTTTCATCTTTGATCCAAGAACAAGCTCAAGTTGCACAAGACTACTCCAAACTGATCAATGATCCATTTTCAAATTCATATAATCCAGATAAGAGGAATCACTCTAATTTTTCTTGGATACCCCAATGGACTCAAGTTCAAACCCAATACCAAAACTATGCCTATAATAGTAGTCAGCCTAGTCCAACCATCTAACCATCATATTATAATTAGCCATTATAACCATCTCCTCAACAGATCAATCTAGCCAATGATAAATTTAATCAACTGTAATAATTAATTCTAACTCAATAATAATTAATTCTAACTCAACAGAAATCCAGCGTTAGGCTAGAAGCTCAAATAGGATAATTAGCTGAGTCTAATATAAAGAGAGAACTAAATCAATTATCGAGCCAATTGATTCTTATAAACAACCCACCTATTGTCTACCAACCATCTAGATCAAACTATCAATCTAATATCCCACCTAAGAATCCCTAATTAAAGAATGCCAAAGTAATTTCTGAACTTAAAAGTTATAGGATTCTTATGGACTTATACCAAGATTAGGTGAGTGAGGCTAGTTCTGATGCTAGCCAAAATAAAAATATAAAAAAAGAGGTTAGTTTTGAGACTAACCACATAGTAGAACCTAAGCCTGAACTAATACTAATGCTGGTTCCAATTTGAATGAGACTGACAAAGGGAAGAAGAGAGTGGATAAACCTGAAGTCCTATTCCCTTCAACCCTAGAAGTTGGCACTTTTTACAAAAATTAAGAGGCATGTAATGAAAAATCAATGGAGTTGTTTAAGTAAGATCATATTAATTTACCTTCAGAATTAAACCTGCCTTTAGTCATCCTTCCAGTATCCATTGCATCAAACTTAACTCCTAACCCAAAAACTCAAATTAAGAATATTTTAGAAGAATAAATAGAAGAAATTCTTAATAAACAAGAATATAAGAATAGGGCCACGAGCTATCTTTCCATAATTAAAAATGAATATATCAATAAAAAAATTATAAACTATCTTTCTGAGATTGGCAATTCAAAATTATTAAAATTTGTCAATCTAGTATTTGATACAGGATAGATAAGCTGCATTATGTCTGGCTGAAGATGGTAAACTTAATGCTTGTTGGGAGGCAATCCAATATTTAGTTTTTTTGTATCTAATTTATCTTTTTAGTTTATTTTTTTTTAAGATATTTTGAATAAGTTTAAGGAAGAGTCCAAAATTTTCAAGAATCATGTTGGACCATAAGAACATATTGAGTCAGGTGTATTCTTTCTTATTCTTTATTATATCTTTTTATTTTTTCTTCTTCATTAAGGACAATATCGATTAAGTTAAGAGGGGAGAATAATAAAATTTTAAAAAAATTTTAAAGTCCTCAAATTAAAGTTAGTATTTAGCATTTAAACACTCGATTATGCTTAAGAATGGAGTTGAACTAAGCATTTTTAAAAGAAAATTGATGCACAGAATAAAGAATTTATGAGATATTGAGGAATCAAGTATTAAAAAAAATCTAATAAAGAGTTGAGACTAGAATATAAATAATTTTTCTTTGAGCACTTCTGATTTTTCTACCAGCATCAAAGAAGAATCTACTTTTTATAGACTTATATAGGATAACTATATAATTCTTCATATAAAAAATATATTTTAAAATAAAATAGTTTTCTAGTATTTTTTACTAAGTAATCGAGCCTTTTTACCTAAGCTAGCATTGAGTTTTGCGTCAAAAGATAGGAAGGACAAAGAAGCTCGTTGTAAAGCTAGTCTTAACTCATAGCCTGTTTGACTCGAGCTAGTAAGCCAGAGAGGTATTTTATACATAGTGCCCTAAAGCCAACTAATTTGGGAGTCATTAGCTCAGGACTCGCTATATGGATCAAATAGAAAGCTTAAGGACTTAAGGCATTAAATAGTGGTACAACGATAAAAAAAATAGGCAATATGAATGAAAAAATTTTAATAAATAAAGGATGGAAGTAGCAATACACTTGCCCATATGAAAGTGTAGATGATTAAGAGATAAAGGTAGGTTAATTTAGAAAAAGTTTAGAAAAATTTAATATTCTTCACTTAATTTTAATATTGGTAAGTACTAATACTCCAATAACATACCTCACCCATGCTTTACTAAATATCAATGGCCATTTTGAAAACTACTTGGATAAAATTTGAAACTCTAAAGCTAAAAGATATCTAAAACTAAATTCTTTCTTTACTCGAGGACAAACAAAGCTTAAGTTGGAGGATGTAATAATTACCATAAATTTACTAATAAAAATATTAATTTATATTTATTTTTAAAAATTAAATAAATTTATTTATTATTTTTAGAAAATATATTCATCAATAAAAAAAGCTCATTTCTTGGTCACAACAAAATAAGTTTGAAGTAAATCAGAGTTAAAATGGATCCGATATAAATTTTTAAAAAAATTAAAAAAATAGAAATGGCTCAACTGGCTCGTCCAGTCAAGCTGGTGTGCTCAGTTAAGCCGTCGAAAATAGCTCAATCATTGCATCCCAGCTCAGTCGGCGCATCGTTCAAGCTAGCTCAGCCATAGAAGTCAGCCCGCTGGTCTATGAATCCAAGCGTAGACCGCTAGCTTAGCAGAACACACCCAATCAGTGCACGACACATGGTGGACCAAGTTCCTTAAAGGGTTTACAGAAATTCTCATGCATCTCATGGGGGCAAAATGGTAATTTTATAGGTCAAGGCGCATAGTGGTTGGTTGCGGTCTATAGTACACTCGATCTACATGGTCCATATGAATAGTAATTGCACCATCCTACGGCTATGGTTGATTTTGGTCAAGATCGAATGGTAGGGGTATTTTCCTATTCTAATTCAAATTTCATCAGCTTCCACAGCGTGATTCGACGGCTCCAAATGCTTCCACCTATCATCCAATAGCCAGATCACACCCAAACTTTGATCCAACGCCTGGCGCTTATTTTGATTTAAATAAGAAATTTAGGGTCTCCTATCAGCATGATCCAACGACTACGCGCATCCCAGACTTCGATCTGATGGCTGATAGAGCTTTCGATAGTGATCAAGACACCCAGGCATGATCTGATAGCCCAAACTCACCTGATCAAGCCCGATCTAATGGCCAGAACTTAATCTGACTAAAATTATGTTATTATATGTCAATTTTTGATGATTTTGGGGCCATTATAATCAGGATCTGATGGCCAGAATTCAGAAAATTCATCAGGATACATCCAACAGTGTTTTAAACCAATTTTTCTTGGGATTTTTCTATTTTTTGCCAATCAAAACTCTACCTTAGTCCCATATTGCCTATAAACAAAGACTCCAAGCCCTCTAACATCTATTTAAAGGACTCCAGGCCAACAAAATCAATCATCTTCAATCATGAAAAGATGATGGTATAGGATAGAGCCATGCTTGGGATTCATGGCTACTTTGAGGTAGAAGGTGCCAAGAGGAAGATCTGACTTCTACACTATCTCAATGCCAACGTCGATCCAAGACCAAAATCAACCTACTTTTACTTTTATTTTTTTCTATTCTTTTTAATTAATATATTTAAATTCTAAACTTTACTTCTATGCAAATTTTTTTTTATGCACTTTAAATTCATGCTTCTTACTTTTAATTATAAATTTAAATTTTTATTCTTTATTTTAATTACTCTTTAATTTTATCACTAGTAGATGCTAAGATCTAACTAGTAGATCCTAGTACCAAGTTTATTTTTTTGCTATGTTTAATTTTTACTTTTTATTTATAATTATATTTTTTGACTTTAATTTTATTTTTTTTAAAAAAATTATAAAAATTAAAAATTTTAAAATTAAAATACTACCTTCTTTCTAGATTCAACCCGACTCATGCTTTCTACATATTTTTGATTATTTTAAAAATTTAAAATTGAATTGATAAATATGATGTCTTAATGACAACATCATGCTCTTATCAACTAAAAATAATCATAATTTTTTTAAATTATATTTTAATATTATTTTTTTTCTTCTAGTTCATTTTTTAGATGGTTAAAAGTCAATATTGGATTATATTAAACTTTTTAGCTTAATTAATTTATGGATCAAGTTCTAATTAATTTAAATTAGATTTAATTTAATTTAAGGCTAATTAATTTTTTATATTTTAAGTAGGACTTGGATTCAAAGCTTAATTGAATGAGGTTTGATTGGATTTCAAATTAGATTCGAATCGAGTTTAAATTAGATTCAAATTAAACTTAAATTAAAAATTATTTTTTTTAATTGATTTAAATCAAATTAAATTTAGTTTAGCTTAGCTTAATTTAAAAATAATTAAATTTTACAATCCAATTAGGACTTGAATTCAAAGTCTAATTGAATTAGGTTTGACAGGATTTTCAATTAGAATCAAATTGAATTTGAATTGAATTCGAATCAAATCTAAATTAAAAATTATTTTTTTTTAATTAATTTAAATTAGATTAAATTTAATTAAACTTAACTTAATTTGAAGGTAATTAGATTTTATTATCTATGCAGGATTTGGATTAAAAGTCTAATTGAATTAGGATTGATGAAATTTCGAATTGGATTTGAATCAAATTTAAATTAAATTCAAATTAAACCTAAATTAAAAATTATTTTTTTTAATTAATTTAAATTTAATTTAATTTAATTAATATTCACTTATTTTGAGGCTAATTAATTTTTATAATCCACATAGAATTTGGATTCAAAGCTGAATTGAAGTAGGTTTAACAGAATTTTGAATTAGATTCGAATCGAGTTCAAATTAGATTTGAATGGAATCATGAATCAAATCCTAATTATTTTAAACTAGATTTAGTTTAAGTAGGCTTGACTTAATTTAAGTTTAATTAGATTTTATAATCCAAGTAGAATTTGGATTCAAAGTCTAATTGAATTAGGTTTGACAAGATTTTGAATTAGATTTGAATCAAATTCAAATTAAATTCAAATTGAACCTAAATTTAAAAAAAAATTAATTTAAATTATATTAAATTAAATTAGGCTTGACTCTGATAAGTATCATAAATTTATCAATAAAAATATTAATTTATTAATTAATTTATATTTATTTTTAAGAATTAATAATCAATTTATATATATATTTTTAGAAATTAATATTTTTATTAATTAAAAAATTAGTTAAAAATAATAAAAATAAAAAAATATAATTATCAATAAAAAAACTTATTTTTTTGATCATAATAAAATAAGTTTGAAGTAAAATGAAGCTAAAATAAACTATATATGAATTTTTTAAAAAAAATTAAAATAAAAAAGGAATCGGCTCAGCCATCTCATCAAGCCAAGCCGCAAAGCTAAGTCAAGTCGTCAAAGCTGGCTTAGCCATAGAAGCTGATTAGTCGATCCATGAAATCAGGGATGGACCGCTAGCTCAGCAACCTTCGGGCAATCACAGCATGCCACGTGGTGGACCTAGACTGCTAAAGAGTTTATAGGAAATTCATCATGGCATATAAGGGCAAAATGGTAATTTTACATGACGTAGTGCACGTTGATTGATTATGGTCTATGGTACACTTAGTCCAGGCTGTCTATATGAACAGTAATAATGCAATCAGATGGCTGTGGTGGTTTGCGGTCCAGATCCAACGGCTGATGGTTTTTCCTTCTTTGATTTGAATTTAATCAGCTTCCAGACTTCAATCGGATGGCCCTGCACGATCCAGGCGATGATCGGATGGCCCAGAAAGCTCCTGACTTGATTAAAACACCCAAAACTCTGATCAATGACTAGATCTTCTCTAGATCAATGCGATCGAATGGCCAGAATTAAATCTAACTCGATCTAGGCTTTTAAAATTTCGATTTTGGCATTTTTTGGACCGTTTGATCTAGATTTACGGCCAGATTTCACCCAAGAGAGCAGAATTCATCTAGAGGCTATTTTAGTCTGAATTTCACTCAGATTTCTTTAATTTTGATGATCAAAATACTTTTTTAATCCTATATTGCTTGCAACAAAAGGATCTAGCCCTCCAACATCTATAAATAAGACCCCAGGCCTTCAAAATTAATTGTCTTCATTCATGGAAAGGAGTTTGGTAAAGATTAGAGCCATACTTGGGTTAGAGACTACTTCAAGGCAACGGATGCTGTGAAGAAGAGCTAGCTTCTATACTATCTTAATGCCGACGCTGATCCAAGATCAGAGATCAACTATTTTTAATTTTTTTTTCTTTTTTTTAAATTTTATGTATTTAAATTTTAGAATTTTAATTAATATAAATTTTATTTTTATGCACTTTAAATTTAACTTTTTATTTTTAATTATAATTTAATTTTTTATATTTTAATTATTACTTTTTATTTTATTGTAAGTAAATGCTAAGATCTAACTAATAGATCTTAGTACTAAGTTTAATTTTTCGCATCATTTAATTTCTATTTTTTATTTATAATTCTATTTTCTAACTTTAATTTTTTTTTCTAAATCTTTTCTTCTTTTCTAAAAATCAAAGATTTTAAAACTAAAATACTGTCTTCTCTGTAGATTCGATCCAACTCACTGCTTTCTACCTATTTTTAATTGATTCAAGAAGTCGGATTAAACTAATAAACACGATGTCTTAATGATAACATCATGCTCTTATCAAGTTTTCATCAAGCCAAGCCAAGTCATCAAAGCTGGCTCAGCCATAGAAGTCGATCAGCCGATCCATAAAATCAGGCATAGACCGCCAGCTCAGCAACCTTTGGCCAATCACAGCATGCCACGTGGTGGACCTAGACCACTAAAGGGTTTATAAGAAATTCATCATGGCATACGAGGGCAAAATTGTAATTTCACATGGTATGGTCCACACTGATTGGTTGCGGTCTATGGTACACTCGGTCCAGGCGGTCTACAAAAATAGTAATAATGTGATCAGACAGTTGTGGTAGTTTGCGGTCCAGATCCAATGGCTGATGGTTTTTCCTTCTTTGATTCGAATTTAATCAACTTCCAGGCTTCAATCGGATGGCCGCGCATGATCCAAGCGATGATCGGATGGCCTAGAAAGCTTTCGAGTTGATTAAAACACCCAAAACTCCAATCAACGATAGATCTTCTCTAGATCAATGCGATCAGATGGCCAAAATTAAATCCGACCCGATCTAGGCTTTTAAAACTTCGATTTTGGCATTTTTGGACCATTTGATCCAGATTTGATGGCTAGATTTCACCCAAGAGAATAGAATTTATCTAGGAGCTATTTTAATCCAAATTTCACTCAGATTTCTTCAATTTTGATGATCAAAACACTCTCTTAATCCCATATTACCTGCAACAAAAGGATCCAGCCCTCCAACACCTATAAATAAGACCTCAGGCCTTCAAAATTAATTATCTTCGATCATGAAAAAGAGTTTGGTAAAGGTTAGAGCCTTGCTTGGGTTAGAGACTATTTCAAGGCTATGGATGCTATGAAGAAGAGCTCGCTTCTATACTATCTCAATGCCGACGTCGATCCTTGATTAGAGATCAGTTGTTTTTAATTTCTTTTTTTTTTAATTTTATGTATTTAAATTTTAAAATTTTAATTAATATAAATTTTATGAACTTGAAATTTAGCTTTTTATTTTTAATTATAATTTAATTTTTATATTTTAATTATTGCTCTTTATTTTATTGCAAGTAAATGCTATGATCTAACTAATAGATCTTAGTACCAAGTTTAATTTTTCATATTATTTAATTTTTACTTTTTATTTATAATTTTATTTTTTAACTTTAAATATTTTTTAAAAAAAATTTCTAAAAATTAAAAATTTTAAAACTAAAATACTATCTTTTCTATGGATTCGACCTGACTCACTGCTTTCTACCTATTTTTAATTAATTTAAGAAGTTGGATTAAACTGATAAACATGATGTTTTAACAATAATATTGTGCTCTTATCAAGATTTTAGCACCATTATCGGAAAAGGCAAAGTGTTAAACTTTTTTAATTTCTTTATTTTTTATAAAATAATTATAAATAAATTTTTAATTTATTTAATTTTTTTATAAATATTGCTTACTAACTTTTTCTTTTTTATTTTGTATAAAAAAGAGGGAAAAGAACTAAATTAGGGCAAGGAGGGAACTTTCAATTTTGCTTGGTGAGATCAATCCTAACCCTAGATTTTTTAAATATTATTTATTTTATTTTTAAATTAATTAAAAATTATCCACTTAAATCTAATTAAAAGCTTCATGATAAGATTAGAAATTCTAATTGCTTAGAGCATGCATCATATTTAATTTTATTTTTTTTTCTTTTTGGTGATTGCTGGAGGCAAGGTAAGCTTCTCAAAATTCGATTAGTTGCATGCATCTATTTTAAATTGCATATTACCTCTTGCTTGAATTTTTTTTATACATATTCATATTAAACTAAATTAAGGGCACAACCCACTAAACAACACAAGGTGAGAATTTGATCATCCTTCCTTGTCCCACAAATAACCAACCAGCATCCTGCATTGACCTAAGTCTTTAAAATTAAAATCAATTAGACATCGACCTTAGGAACTCGAGCTTATTAGAATAAAAAATCCTAAAAGTTGGACTATATTAGCGTTAGTCAATTTGACTAGTGTCTAGAAAAATGGTTTAGGGATGATTGGACCTGAAGGAAGGTGATTTATAATTGGTTTCATTAGCTTATCTAGCCAAGCATAATTGATGTCTAAGGTAAGCAACAGGAGGACTCCCACCAACCTTACACTTACCTGACTAGTTGATTGACTGATCTTATACTTAGAGGGCTTGAAGGTAATCTTGGTAGTTAGGAGCTGTCTAAATCTAGGATAATTCTTAATTAGGACTATTTACCTAATTAATTGCTAATCAATATTAAAACTAATTAAACCCTAATTCTTCTCTTTCTTCTTAGCTGTAGGACTCCTTAGGACTTCTTCTTTAGAACTTTTCTCCTTTTTTCCTCTTCTCTTTAAAAAAAATAATAATAAATTAAAATAAATTAAAAATAATAAAAATTAATAATTAAATAATAAAAATAATTAAAGATAGTAAAAATAATTAAAAAATTAAAATAAATAAAATTATAAAAAATAAATAATAAAAATAAATAAAATTATAATAAAATAATAAATCATTAAAAATTATTAAATTTTTTTAAAAAAATAAAATAATAATAAATTTTAAAAAATATAATTAATAAAATAATAATATAAAAATTAAAAAATAATATAATAATATAATAATAAAAAAAATTTAAAAAATCTAAAAAATTAAATTATAAATTAGGATTGTATTAATACATTCACGATAAGAGATCACTTTTTCTGACCTAGTTAAACTCAATCATGAAATTAAACAACTGAACAATATTAAACCCAATAACCAAATGGTTGGAAATTTTAGAGACCTACCTAGGCAGATGAAAAAATATTTTATTCCTTCCACCTATAATCCTTTGACTTGTATCCAATTATCTGATATCCATGCTATCCACTATGAGATCAAGTCGACCATAATCTAGATGCTTCTATCCTTCTATGAAAATACTAATAAAGATCCTTATAAGCATCTGAATGAATTTTTAGAAATCTGCTCAATGGTAAGAATTCAAAATTTGACTGATGATGCTTTTAGATTAATCTTATTCTTCTTTTCATTAAAAGACAAAGCCAAGTATTGGCTTGGAATAATAGAGAGACCAATTAAAACTTGAGCTGAATTACAAAGTAAATTTTTTAATAAATTTTATTCCATAGGCTGAACCAATATTATGAGGCAAGCTATTATTAGATTTGCTCAGCTTTCAGAAAAACAAATTCACGAGTCATGGAAGAGACTTAAGGAACTCCTTAAAAAATATCCACACCATGGTCTATCTAAGTGAAAAATAGTTCAAGCTTTCTATGAGGGTTTAGGAGACCATTATAGATAAATGGTAGATGCATCTTGTGGAGGTGCATTTATGAATAAAAGTGAGGATGAAGCCTATGCTTTATTTGAAACCTTAAGTGAAAACTCAATCAACCATGCTTCATTATCTTTCTACCAAACCTGGGCAAGGATCCATGACTTTAAACATCTAGAATCTAGTTCTAAGGTTGATTTGAATTTGATAAATAAAGTATACTTTCTTATCCAAAAATTAGATCAACTTCTAACCCTAGGTCAATAATCTCTTGCATAATTCACATCATCTTCTAATTATCGAAAGACTTATTTAATTTATGCTAGCCTAATCCATCATGTGAGTGAATGTCCTATGGCTGCATAATTTCAATCTTTTATCCAAGAATAAGTTTGAACTGCTCAAGGCTACTCCAAGCTGATGAATGATCCTTTTTCAAACTTATATAACCCAGATTGGAGGAACCATCTCAATTTTTCTTGGATATCCTAATAGACTCTAGCTCAGACCTAATATCAAAATTATGCCTATAATAGGGGTCAGCCTAATCGGTTCACTCAATCATTATATTATAATCAACCATCATACACATCTCCTCAACAGATCAATGTAACTGACGATAGGTTTAATCAACTTCAACAATTAATTCTGAATCAACAACAATTGATCTTAACTCAATAGGAATCTATCGCTAGGCTAGAAGCCCAAATAGGATAATTAGTTGAGTCTAATATGAGGAGAGAACTAGGTCAACTACCGAGCCTACCAATTTCAAATCTTATAAATAACTCACTTATTGTCCATCAACCATCTAGACCAAATTATCAATCCAATGTTCCACCTAGGAATCCTCAATTAGAAAATACTAAAGTAATTTCTAAACTTAAAAGTTATAGGATTCTTATAAAACCATACCAAGATCAGGTGAGAGAGGCTAATATTGATGCTAGTTAAAATAAAAATAAAGAAGAAGAGATTAGTACTGAAGCTAACCGCATAGAAGAACTTGAGCTTGGAATAAGTACTGATGCTAGTTTCAGTTTAAATGAGACTAATAAAGGAGAGAAGAGAATAGATGATTTACCTGAGACCTATAAATCTAAAGTATCATTTCCTTCAACCCTAGAATTTGGTTCTTCTCATAAAAATCAAGAGGCATATAATGAAGTATCAATGAAGTTATTTAATCAAGATCATATCAATTTACCTCTAGAATTAAATCCATCTTTAGTCACCCTTCCAGTATCCAATGCATTAAACTCAACATCTAATCCAAAAACTCAATTTATGAGTATTTTAGACGAACAAATAGAAAAAATTCTTAAACAAGAGACTGAAAATAGGGTCACAAAT
Source organism: Cocos nucifera (assembly GCA_006176705.1). NCBI lineage: Eukaryota > Viridiplantae > Streptophyta > Magnoliopsida > Arecales > Arecaceae > Cocos > Cocos nucifera. Next base: position 3,174,789 of record QRFJ01000025.1, read on the forward strand.
TATATTTCTATAATTAATAATGAACATATTAATAATGGGATAATAAACTATCTTCTTGAGACTGGCAATCCAAAATTATTAAAATTTATCAATCTAATATTTGACACATCATAGTAAGCTGCATTGTGTCTGGTTGAAGACAGTAAACTTAGCGCTTGTTGGAAGGCAATCCAATACTTAGTTCTTTCATCTAATTTATTCTTTTAGTTTATTTTTTTAGAATATTTTAAATAAAGTTGGAGGAAGAGCTTAAATTTTTAAAGGTATGTGCTGGATCAAAAATATATTAAGTCAGGTATATTCTTTCCTATTTTTATTATGCTCTTTATTTTTTTTCTCATTTTGCATTAAGGATAATGTTGATTAAGTTGGGAGAGAAGAAAAATAAAATTTTTAAAATTATTTAAGTCCTCAAAAGAAATTAGTATTTAGTATTTAGACATCCAATTATGCTTAAGAATTGAGTTGAACTAAGCATATTTTAAAAAAAATTAATGTACAGATCAAAAAATTTATGAGACATTGAGAGATTAAGTATTAAGAAAATCTAATAAAGAGTTAAATCTATAATATAAATAATTTTTTTAAGTATTTCTAATTTTTTCTACCAACATCAAAAGAAAAGTCTACTTTTTATGAGCTTGTGTAGGGTAACTATACGTTTCTCCATAATAATTAAAAAAATATACTTTACATAAAATAGTTTCTAAGTACTTTTTACTGAGTAATTGGATCTCTTTGCTTAAGCAAGCATTGAGTTTCGTGTCAAAAGATGGGAAGGATAAAGAAGCTCGTTGTAAAACTAGTCTTAACTCGTAGCCTGTTTGAATCGAGCTAGTAAGCTCGAAGGCTATTCTATACCTAGTGCCCTAAAATCAACTAGTTTGGGAGTTATTGGCTTAAGACTCGCTACATGGATCAAAAAGAAAGTTTAAGGGTTTAAGGCACTCAATAATGGTACAATGTTAAAAATAATAATAATAATAAATATATTAATTTTTTATCGAGTAACCAAGTCTCATTGTCTAAGCAAGTAATGATATTCGTATCAAAAAGTGGGTAATATAAATAAAAATAATAATAAATAAAGGATGGAAGTAGCAATACACTTATCCATATGAAAATTTTAATAATTCAGAGATAAAGATAGGGATAATTTAGAAAAAGTTTAGAAAAATTTAATGTTCTTTATTTAATTTTTCTATTGATAAGTACTAGTACTCCAATGATATACCTTACTTATGCTCTACTGAATATCAATGGCCATTTTGAAACTACTTAGGCAAAATTTAAAACTCTAAAGTTAAAAGATATCTAAAACTAAGTTCTTTCTTTACTCGAAGACGAGCAAAGCTTAAGTTGAAAGGTATGATAAGTATCATAAATTTATCAATATAAATATTAATTTATTAATTAATTTATATTTATTTTTAAAAATTAATAATTAATTTATATATATTTAAAAATTAATATTTTTATTAATTAAAAAATTAATTAAAAATAATAAAAATAAAAAAATAAAATATAATTATCAATAAAAAGAGCTCATTTTTTTAATCATAATGAAATAAGTTTAAGCAAAATGGAGCTAAAATAGACTAGATATGAATGTTTAAAGAAAAAATTAAAATAAAAAAAATCGGCTCAACCGGCTTATCAAGCTAAGCCGCAAAGCCAAGCTAAGCCGTTAAAGCTGGCTCAGCCATAGAAAATAATCAGCTGGTCCATGAAACCAGGCATGGACCACCAGCTCAGCAACCTTCGGCCAATCACAGCATGCTACGTGGTGGACCTAGATCGCTAAAGGGTTTATAGGAAATTCATCATGGCGTACGGGGCAAAATGATAATTTCACATAGCATGATGCACGCTAATTGATTGCGGTCTATGGTATACTTGGTCCAAGCAGTCTACATGAATAGTAATAACATGATCAGACGGCTGTGGTGGTTTGCAGTCCAGATCCGATGGCTGATGGTTTTTCCTTCTTTGATTCGAATTTAATTAGCTTCCGACTTCAATGGAACGACCACCCATGATCCAAGCGATGATCGAACAGCCTAAAAAGCTTTCGACTTAAAACACCCAGAACTTCGATCAATGGCCAGATCTTCTCTAGATCAATGCGATCGAATAACTAGAATTAAATTCGACCTGATCTAGGCTTTTAAAACTCTGATTTCGGTATTTTTTGGACCGTTTGATCCAGATTTGATGGTCAAATTTCACCCAAGAGAGCATAATTTATTTAGTGGCTATTTTAATCCAAATTTCACTTGGATTTCTTCAATTTTGATGATCAAAATACTTCCTTAATCCCATATTGCCTGCAACAAAAGGATCCAGCCCTCCAACACCTATAAATAAGACCCCAGGCCTTCAAAATTGATTGTCTTCGATCATGAAAAGGAGTTTGGTAAAGGTTAGAGCCATGCTTGGATTAGAGGCTGCTTTAAGGCAATGGGTGCTACGAAGAAGAGCTGGCTTCTATACTATCTCAATGCCGATGCTGATCTAAGATCAGAGATCAACTATTTTTAATTTTTTTTTTTAAAATTTTATGTATTTAAATTATAAAATTTTAATTAATATAAATTTTATTTTTATGCACTTTAAATTTAGCTTTCTATTTTTAATTATAATTTATATTTTATATTTTAATTATTGCTCTTTATTTTATTGCAAGTAAATGCTAAGATCTAACTAATAATTCTTAGTACCAAGTTTAATTTTCTATATCATTTAATTTTTTTTTATTTATAATTTTATTTTTTAACTTTAAATTTTTTTTAATTTTTTTTCTAAAAATCAAAGATTTTAAAATTAAAACACTATCTTCTCTGTAGATTCAACCCGACTCACTGCTTTCTGCCTATTTTTAATTGATTTAAGAAGTTGGATTAAACTGATAAACATGATGTCTTAATGACAACATCGCACTCTTATCAAACTCAATTTGAGGATAATTGGATTTTACAATCCAACAGAAACTTAGATTCAAAGTCTAATTGAATTAGGTTTGACAAGATTTTGAATCAGATTCGAATCAAGTTCCAATCAAATTCAAATTAAATCTAAATTAAAAATTATTTTTTTTTAATTGATTTAAATCTAATTAATTTTAATTCAACCTAACTTAATTTAAAGGTAATTAGATTTTACTATCCAAATAGGACTTGGATTCAAAGTCTAATTAAATTAGGATTGATAGAATTTTGAATTAAATTTAAATCTGGTTTGAATTGAATCCAAATTAAAAATTAAATTTTTTTAATTAATTTAATTTAAATTAAATTAAATTAATCTTGATTTAATTTGAGGATTTTAGATTTTATAATTCAAGTAGGACTTAGATTCAAAGCCTAACTAAATTAGGTTGGATAGGATTTCAAATTATATTTGAATCGAGTTTGAATTGGATTCGAATTAGAGTTGAGTCATGTTTTGGATTATAAGGGATGGAATAGTATTTCCATCACTAATTCTATAAACTAACAATATTTTTAAATAAAATTATTTTTTTAATTTATTATTAAGATTTTTTTAAAAATTATTAGCTATGGTAGGATTGTCGTCGCTAATAAATAAAATTCACTATTGTTAATAGTTATTTTATATTTAAATATTATAAAAAAATTTAAATAATTTAAATAATTTTATTGATAGCTTTTGCCATCGCTAATAATTAAAAATCCATCGCTAATATGTTATTATTAGCAATGGCAAGATTTTTGTTTCTAATAAACCAAATTTGCAGTCGCTAATAATTTTTTAGTATTTAAATATAATTTTTTTATACTTTTAGCAATGGTTTTCGCCATCACTAATAATGAAATTGCTATCGCTAATAGTATTAGTGACAACAATTTTTTTGATCAATTTTGTGATGGCTAAAAGATATTATTAATGATGAAATTTCTTTTCATTGCAAATATTCAAAATTCTTGTAGTGTTCTATTTTTCATAACAAGTAAGAAGTATATTTTCATTGAAAAAACTTTTTTCATTCTCTCTTCTCTTAAAGCTCCAACTAAGCAAGGGACTCTCATCTAATTTTAGGAATCACCATCCCCCCCTCCAATTCTCACAAACCAAACGAGTCCAAAAAGATATATTAGAAAATAAAATATAGAGTAGAGATATAAATTAAAAATAATAAAAAATTAAAGTCAAATTTTGAGATCAAGTTGAATTCCTAAAGTTCATATTCTAATAGTAAGCTTGTTTCAGCCTTGAACTAGCTCATTCATATTTGACTCAACTAAATAAAAAAATTAAATGAATAAATAATAAATTATTTAGGATAAATTATAGAAATATCTCCTCAATTTTAGTCTAATTTTATTTACATACCCTTAACTTTAAAAAAGTATTGATCTAGCTTTCTACTTTTTAGGATATTTCTAAGTGATCCTATTATTCACTTACCAATAAACACCATTAGCTTGCTATTTCAATGAACAAAAATGCCCCTCACTCATATAGGAGGGATTGCTGGTGGGAAAGAGGTAGAGGTGAATGGATCCACTATGGAGGGGGAGGGTGGGGTCATGGAGATTGGTGTAGAGGGGTAGGACAATATTGAAGACCTCATTAATAGGATTGGAGGAGGACAAAGAAAAGAGTGTGTTCAAGAAGGGAAGGAGGGGGAAGGAGAGGTCACCGACAAGGAAGGGGTCGAGGTGGAGGGAACCGCTGTAGAGGGGGAGGGCTTATGGATGGACTTGGATGGACTTGGAGTACAAGGATGATGGCAAGGAGGAGAAAGGGATGAGAAAAAAGGGGAGGTAGAAGAATGGGTTGCTAGTGAGAATGGGAGGAGATGAAGAGAGCCATTGTGAAGGGTGAGGACTCATGGCGGGGCTTGGAGGAAGAGGATGAGGAAAAATGGGTGAGGAGAAAGGAGAGAAGAGGGAAGGTGGGGCAGCCAATAAGGAGGTGGAGGGAACTACCATGGAGTGAGAGGGCCCATGGGTAGCCTTGAACAAGAAGAAGAAGGGGTTGAGAAAGAATGGAAAGGGGAAGAATGGGTTGTCGGTGAAAAGGGATGGTGGTGGAGGGAGCCGCCATATAGAGGAAGGGTTCATGGGCAGGCTTGGAGAAGGAGAAGGATGAGGAGGAGAAATAGGTGAGGAGAAACGGAAGCATAAGGAAGGAGGGGTCATCAAAGAAGAATGGGTTAAGGTGGAGGGAGCTACCATAGAAGGAAGGGTTCATGGACAAGCTTGGAGTAGGTAGAGGATGAAGGAGATAAGTGGATGAGGAAGAAAGGAAAGAGGTAGAAGGAGGGGTTGCCGATGAGGAATAGATGATTGTGGAAAGAGCTACCATAGCTTATGGATGAGCTTCAAGGAGAAGAAAAATGAGGACAAGAAGTGGGCGAGGAAAGGAATGGGAGGAGGGGGAGGGAGGAGGAAGAAAGAGGGATGTCAGTAACGAAGAAGAAAAACAATTGGAGAGGAGAGCGAAGGTGAGGATAAGGATAATTTGATCATTTTATGAAATAAAGGTACACAATGATGGTCATGTGATATCATTTCATTAATAGAGATAAATAGTAGAACTATTTTAGAACATCTTAAAAATTTAAAGAGCTAGTTTGATATTTTTTTAAAGTCGAAAAGGTATAAGTAAAATTGGATTAAAATTAAAAGGATGTTTCTATAATTTATCCAATTATTTATATTAATATATTAATAATTTAAAATATAATTTAATGATTTAGTAAGTTTGTAAATAGAGGTGGCAATTGGATCAAGCCAAATCAGATATGGGTCGGATAAATATGTTAGAAATATGTCCTAGAAATCATTTCATTAATAGAAATATTAATGAATAGTAGAACTATTCATTAAAAGAGATAAATAGTAGAACTATTTTAGAACATCTTAAAAATTTAAAGAGCTAGCTTGATATTTTTTTAAAGTCGAAAAGGTATAAGTAAAATTGGATTAAAATTAAAAGGATGTTTCTATAATTTATCCAATTATTTATATTAATATATTAATAATTTAAAATGTAATTTAATGATTTAGTAAGTTTGTAAATAGAGGTGGCAATTGGATCAAGCCAAATCAGATATGGGTCGGATAAATATGTTAGAAATATGCCCTAAAAGTCAGATTGGCTAACACTTGTAATACACTTCCAGGGATAATTTTATAATTTTGACTATAAATTAATAAAAAATTTATTTTCTATCATAGTGTGTATTTAAAGTGTCTATGATATATTCTTTAAGATAATAATAATAATAATTCATATTTTCAAGATTGAAAATTTAAGACATGAATTCTCATAATTAACTCATAAATTGCTCTTGACCATAGGATCATCATGAGGATGATGAATGATCCAAAAGATTCGTGTACGATCACTTTCTTAGGATAGATGAGTCTTAAGTATACAGTGTGAAGATATCGGAATGAGAGTACAAGTACTCATTAGAAAATGAGGGCACTGAGCATGATCATCTCGAGTAGTCATAACAGAGTATACCTTCTCGTCGATGACTGGCTCGATGCTGTAGTGGTGTGTCTGATTCTTTGATCTGAGGTGCATCGATAGTTTACCTTGAGAGTGTTATAGTTTGACTACACCATAACTTAGTGTTCTAGTCATTCGAAATCCTGATGTGTATGTTGGCTATAGCATGTTCATTGTAGAAATTGGATTGCACCAATAAGGGATCTATCTATCTTTGTAGATGAGAAGTAGCCCTATGATGATTATGAGATTGAGTCCATAAGCCTATGGCCATGGCAGTGTGAAGATGATAGAAAAAGTTTCTATTAGAGTTTCACATTTGACTCGAACTAAATGATTAATTCATATGACGGATGTTGGATTGGACGAGCTCATCTTAACCCTAATTCCATCGGAGCTCAAGATAGAAGAATCCAATCACATAAGTAGCTGCACCGAGAGGTTCACTTTCGGTTCTGGTGGATTGCCACCATATACTATTAGGTATCATTAGTGGATTTTGGGAGCACTTAAAGTGATCCTGATGATCAATCATTCTAATTAAATAAAGGATAAATAAAAAATCTATCAATCTAATTCTAATCTATCTATTAAATAGGTCTAAAATATAGACTTGAATCTAACCAATTCATTAAATAGATAACTTAATCTGATCTATAATGGATTAAATCAAGTTAAATGGGTCAAATGATTAAACATTGCCATCTTTATTGGTAACTATCTTATGCTGATATAGGGGACTTAGATTAGTTACACTCTCATGGTGATATTTGACTCAGTTTTTACTCATCCTAATTTATAAGAAAAAATCAAATATGATTACATAAAGAAAAATGTATTGAAATCATAGGATTGAGATCCAATAATATAAATTATCTCAAAGCATGTACTTTTTGAAGTCTTGATGGACCCCCACTTCTTTCTCTCATGCAATACACATAATTAATTTCTTTAAACTAATTATATGTACTCCCATTTCTCTCTCTCCTCATCTCTTTAAAAAAAATATGGATACTTGTTTACATTATGTGATCTCTCTCTTATGTATACACAGAAACCTGAATGAGATGCACAAGAGATCATTTGACAAGGACCGGCCATTAGAGGGCCAAGATCGATTCAACCATTTTGCTTGCTTGCAACAAGCAACTCCAAATTTATGTGGGATTGTTAAATCGCCTTGGTCCCTACTTGTTGATATTAGGTAGGGCTAGAACTAGGCTCGGGCCGGCCCGAGGGACATCAAGTTGGGCCGACTTTGGGTCGGACTTTAGGCTAGGCCCGAAATAGTTTCGGCTAGCTTGTACCTAAATATAGGGCCCGTTTATCATTTGGACTAGGCTCAGGCATATCTTTGGCCCGACTTGGGCCTAAACTTGAATTCTAGCTCAATCAATAGTCTAAATATCTAGCTTAAACCCAGTTCCTTACTCAAATTGGTTTATCCTGAATATCTGACATGAATTAGACTGATCCTAGTCAATTAGCTAGTTAGCTTTAACTAATTGGTTTAGTCATTAGCCTGAATATAAGGCTTAATGCCATTTGTTCCATGTTCCGATGTTCATCCCTTCATATCCAACTCAAAGAGCCCTAGCCCTTGGTTCGTGTCCATCTGAATATTAGGATTTAGGGCCATTAAAATCCCTCTTCCCATCTTTCGTTCTTCCATTTTCCCCCATCGACCATCAAGGATGCTTGTCTTCCATCTTCCCCCATCACCATCCTGTTCGCCGTTCATTAGCACCCCTAACAAGTATGGCTCCTACCAACTCCCCCTTCTTACAATTTTCCTCATCGTTGATATTCCTTAATCCCTATTCCCTCATCCTCTCGAGACTTAGAGAGATAAGGGTTTTGAAGTTGTCTCCACCACCAACTCCTAGGGCACCGCAATCGAAGCCCATGCTGATCGCTAGCATTGCCCCCATCAAACTATCTGACCCTAGCTGATTGATGGGGTTTGGTTGCCGGAATAGCAGTAGGAAGTAGTCAGTTGCAGCATTGGGGGTGGAGGCGTTGATCCTGGCATGAGGGTGCGGAGCCGATTGGAGTTGCTAGAAATCTTGATAGGTTTTAGGATGGCAGAGCCGACGGAGATGAGGATGGTGGTGGAAGCTTACAACAAGCTCCTAGGAATTGAAATCATCGATGGTGCCTTTTGGATTGTAGGATGGTGACGGGATCATGGATGAAGGGATGGAGATGCTGCGGGTTTAGGCCTAGCTTGGGACTGAATTTTAAAAAATATTTTGGGTCGGGCTTTGGTCGGGGTGTGGCTTGGCCCAGTCAGGCCCATTTCCGGCCCTAATATTAGGATAGATCTCTGTCTCTATGCACATGCTATGCACGTGCAAGGCATAGCACATGTGAGGCAATACTTATTCTACCTACCACAGAGTTCACACGTGCCAAGAAAAACTCCTACCAAAGAAAATAAAAGTAAGGATGGAAACAAAGATATGACTCCGATCGATCAATATCCGTGCCCACTGCATAATTAAAAATCTGATATCTATACCCACTCCATACATATCTTGGGTCATGTTAGGTTAGATCAAGTGGAGATCCGATCGGATCAGATCGTATGGATAATAGAGGTTGGATCGGATCGGATAGATAAGAGAGATTGATCAGATAAGATAAGGGACTCATCATATAAATAATATAAAATAATTTTAATTTTAAAAGGAGGATTGGATTTAGAGTGGAGCATATCATTATGCATATCCGATCCAAACCCACTTCAGGTATTTCTTGTAGAACCCATATATCCATCCCATATTCTAATTGGATTGGATAAAACCTGCCCCATTTGGGTCAGGTATCCTATGGGTCGGTTAAAATTGATATTTCTAAATAACAAAACCTGAAGAGCTCTTGTTATACTAACATTACCCTCTACATGTAACAAAATAACTTCTATGTCCTTAGTTCAACAAGCTTTCATACCACCTTCCATTTAATATGCCATCATTAGTAGATGTATGCGTAAGATTTTCAACTTTTTTTTATTTTTTTTAAAATGAAAAATAACTTCCATATCTTTGTAAAATTTGTTTGGAATTATGGTGATGATGTTATATTTTGAATTGAATTCATATATATTTAATTTTTTAGTTTATATCATTCTTTATTGAGGAATTTAGCTTAATCACTTAAAGCTCGAGTTATGCCTTCACTGTAGATCATGATATCAATGAATTATTAATATATTTTGCCCCTCTTTCTTGTTAAAAAATATAAAATCTTTCAATAATGAAGCAATAATAGATGATTGATAGAACATGTGTTGTGGTAAATCCACCTGCGCCTATGAATGGTCATCGAGAAACCTGCAAAAAAAAATCTGCACTGATTGGAGCTGGCTCCGACGGGGACCCTCCAATACTTAAGTTAGTGAAGTGGACTGGTCGAATAGGAATGAGCAAAGAAAATTGAGTTTGCTCTCAAGGGTGTCTTGTCTGTCCTACCAAACTGGTCAGTTTACCTCCCTTTTATAGGTATTAGAGTGATAATTGCTTAGCACATGGGTTCCTCTTTTTTTGGTGTAGTGCGATTATGGGTAGGTAGTCAAAACCATCCACTGATCATTATTTTTTCATCTTTTTGAGGGTAGTTTTATAAGACCGATCGAGAGTCAGATAAGTCATTTGGAGAGCTCCTATCAGTTAGTTTGTTGATTAGGGGCCGACCATTCATCAATTGATTGGTTTATTTGAGGGCTGACCGATCATCAATTGGTTGGGTGATTTGAGAACTTCCATCGATCAGCCAGTTAATTCTATGATTACCAATCATCGATCGATCGGAAGAAATAATTTGGCCATCATCCGTCGAATCGAATATCCATTAGATAACAATGTATTGGTACTCTCATTGCTATATCAGTAGGACAGTCAGTAGATCGTTATGCATTGATTCTTAAGCCTTTCTTCATCATCGATTGTCAGTCGACTGATAACCATCGGTGGTGACCAATGGTCAGTCGATCGCAGGCTGGTGAGTCGGGCAGCAAATTATCAACCCCCAATAGTTGCCCCCACGTCCAAGTCTAGTGCGATGATTTAATATTTTATCTTAATGCACCGAACGTAGGGGGTTAACACGTGGCATCGCTTCAAATTTTGTTATAATGCCTACCATTAATGATCACCACGACCTTCGATAAAGTTATTGTTTGATACTTTGGGGATCGCAATAGTCGCCATTAATGGATGCATGATCACAGAGCCTGAGGGATTTGATGTTTGGCTGTTCTTCGTCCGAGATGTGTCAGTATCTGGTGAGGCTTCTATACATCTCAACCATTGGTGGGTCATATATTTATTGGACCCCCACAAAGGTTTTTCTACCACCACTTTCAATAGAAGTAGCTTTTCGGAAATTTGCTTGTTCTCCCATCCTTTAGCTTTCAGGTTCGAAGTTTGAACCTTCTCTCTGATATCTTTTTTTTTTTTTATTAAGTCATATGCATGGCTGGCCATACTAGTTCATCATGAGGTCTGATAGCCGAAGCTTCCACATTGACAACATCGATTGTGGAGAGACTTCAGGATCAGTGTCGGATCCTGGAGGACTTTTGGTTGTTGGCTCCTGACCCCGACAGTCGGATGATCTCGCCTCCATTGGATTTTATAGCTTTTTATTTAGAAAATCTTAGGTCAGGCCTTAGGTTTCCTATTTCAAAGTTCCTCCAGAATATTTTTAACTATTATAGGGTATGCCCTGCCCAGCTAGCACCGAACTCCATTTGGCTTTTGATAACTTTTGCCTTGCTATGTCAGTTAATCCCAACGATCCCTTGGTTTTCTTTATTCAGACTTTTCTTTACTCTCCGACCCCATCCAAAGCTAATGGATGGTGGTACTTTATTCCGAGAAAGGAGCTTTCTTTTATCACCAATCTTCCATCGTCCATCCATGACTAAAAGACCCAATTTTTTTTTATTTCTCCTTCTTCTTCTTAGGACTTTTCATCAGTGTGGGGAGAGCCAAATATCCTTCTGAACGAGAATGGTTGGATGGATCCAACTGATCGAGAGGATTTTCTTCGACTGAAGGACATGAAAGTCCTCCCACAAAAAGAGCTGAACACTGAGGAGTCCATGTACGCCAAACTTGGTCCGACGCTATTGGTAGGTACATATAGTGTCTGTAATTTTGCCTTTTCTTTCATTCAGTTGGTTTCAGATACTAATATGATCTTGTTGTTCAATTTTGTAGGGATGCACCTTCCTCTTGGAATCTCCGAGGATGAGTTTGCCACTCAAAAGAGGGTGGCATCCAACGTTGGCTCATCGCGTGCACTGAAGAAGAGTCGGGTAGCAAGTCCTTCGGTTGCTCCCAACTCTACCGATGCTCCACCGACAGCACCTTCAGGAGCTGTCGGCACCCCATTGTCGTCCTTCGTGCTCCAACGATGGTTGCATCTTTCAAAGCCCCTTTGGCCATCACACGATCAAAAGATGTTATTATTATTGATGCTCTGACTGTTGCTCCAATGTCGGTAGCTCAACTGACTACTACTGCGCCCGTTCCTCGATAAACTCTAGTTGATCAGGGGCATTCATTGTCTCCATCCATGGTTAAGTGGATGTCGATGCCTCCCGAACAATCGTCCGCTAGAAGGAAAGGGAAGGCGCCAGTTTCTTCTGCACTAGTTTAGAGTGATGCTTCTAGCCGTGGGTATACAGACTCCGAACGAATCGATGTTCGGGTCCCAGAAGGTGGGTCAGTTCTTTGTGACCCTTAATTGGTGAGGAATTTGGTCCATGCCATTCTTCTCCCAAGTGATCGGGAGTTAAGGAGGCATCGAACTTTAAGCGAAATGTTCGAATCATTTTATCTGATCTTCATCGGGGTAAGCCAATGATCTCCCACATTTCTTTCTTTCCTTTTTTTTTGATTTATTTAATTTATCTTTTGTGAATAGTGGGCTCATGACATGGCCAATCTTGAGTCGGCATATCGTAGAATGGCCAATCTTCGGCGTGCGTGTTTCGACTTTGTGTCGACCATAAATGCTGAACATAATTCGGCAATCCATCGATTAGAGGAGCAGGAGAAGGAAGCCACCATCCATGGGAACAATTTGTCTGAGGAAGTATCCCACCTCAGAGTCAAGCTTGGATCGGCAAGATTTGAACTTGAGTCGGTTCAATCCAATCTTAAGTCGGCTTAGGTGGAGGTGAAGGCCTAGAGAAGCTGTACTAAAAAGAAGAAACATGCGATGGAAAAGATGAAGAAGGACCGTGACAATTGGGCCAAGGAGGCGGAGGACTACCGTAAAAAATGGTAGTCTACTGAGGGGGAAGCATCTTCGGCCAAGACGGAGATTCAAGTTCTACAGCAAGATCTCGATCGGGTGAAAGAGTTGGGCATCAAGGAATTCAAGGCCTCGTCTGACCTAAAGACCCTGATCCTATAAGAAAGTGAAGCTTCCTACTGGATCGGACTTGGTGATGGTCGGGATGCTATTCAGTAGCTCTTTTCTGATCTTGATCTTAGCAACATCATCATCCCTGATGCTGAAGAAGAGGAAAAGAGAGGACATAATGGATCACTCATGGGCTCGGCAGACGATGGTGTTCCCATCGCTACTATTGTTCCAACTGAGTTGGCTGTTCCTGCAGCTCTCGAAAGTATGTCGACCCCCCAGTTGATCATTGAAGCTTTGTTGGAGAGCCAAGGAGTCACCCCGATTGACATCATTCCACCGAGGATGCTGCACTTACGATCGAAGCTGAGGCCATTCCCGATCAACCTTCGGAGCAGCCGATCGTCGAGTAGACCTGTACTATTGTTTATCTTTTGAAACTTGTAGTCTAAATTTTGTAAGGACAAAAAGTCCATTTTGTAATCTTCTTTTCATAGTAATGAAAAACTTTGTTTACATTTATCTTTCATTGTACATATTTGCCTTTCATCATAACTGCAAATACTTTGGTTGATCGGTTGTTGATTGTTCACCTATCAATTTTATTTGACCAACTATTGGCTAGCTTTTAAATTGACTTAGAATCAGATTTTTTGCTAGCACTTAGTCATTTGTTAAGACATTTATAGGCCAGGGACAAGCCAACCTCGGGTTGGTTTCTAACCGATTATCAGTCAAGTTTTTGCCAACCCATGCTGAATCAAAGTGCTTGACGATCGGTTATGAGCCGACCATGGATCAGTTTTTAACCGACTTTTAGTCAGTTTTTTATCATCCAATACTTGATTGATTTTCAGAAGTGCATGACGATTGGGTGCAAGCCAAACGTCCTTCGATTCGGCCATGGCCAAACCGAATCAACAAAGGTTGTGTTCTTTACTAGTAGCAGCAAACCAACTAGTTCACAACCAAAAGTTTGATGCTTTTCTTCCTTTATCATTTGTAAGAAAGTTATGCATCAATATCATTTGTTAGTCAACCAGTCAACCATTCTACTATGAGAGACTGATCACACTGATGGTGTGAGATATCTGACTGAAGGTTGTCGAAACATTGATTATCGATCACCCTTTATCGGTCGATTGTCGAATCCTGCCAAGCAAAATATGCTGATAGTTCGTTGATTATAATGCTTAACTGATGGTTGATCGATTGAATTTTCCTCCATTGCTTTTGAGTTTGTGCCGGTTCTCATCCGATTGATTTATCTAATTTTCAGTCGACTAATACATCAGTTAACCGATCGTTGTTCATGGAAGAGACATCTTTTTAAAAGACTTCACAAAAACTTTATTCTTTGTGTTTGTCTAAAATACATGGAGCTAACTTCATTGATAGTACACTTTAAGATTATCAATATTTCATGTTCGGAGAACTTCAACTCCGTCAAGTGTTTCGAGTCGATATGCTCCAGATCGAAGGATTTCTATCATCCGATAGGATCCTTCCCAGTTTGGGGAGAGTTTTCCTTGGTCTAATGGTTTGGATACTTCAGTCTTCCGCAAGACTATATCTTTCGGATAGATTTCTTTTGGTTTAACATTTTTATTGTAGTATATTGCAACTCACTGTCGATAAGCAGCCATTATGAGTTGAGCTTGTTGTCGAATTTTTGGTAATAGGTTCAAATCCGCCCTTCTGCGATTCGAGTTACTTGACTTGTCATACTTTTCCACTCTCATTGACCATAGCCGGACTTCAACGGGTATCACTGCCTTTATCCTATTGGTGACGTTAAAGGGAGATTCGTCCATCAGAACTCAGGGAGTTGTTCGGTAAACCCATAACATCGAAGGTAGTTCTTCTACCTAGAAGCCTTCGGCTTCATTGAGCTGGATTTTTAAACCATGGAGGATTGTTTGGTTTGTAACTTCTGCTTCCCCATTTGACTATGGATGGCCGATGAATGTCAGCTTGTGCATGATGTCGTACGTCACGTAGAAGTCTTTGAAGTTTTGGTTGTCAAACTATCAGCCATTATCGATTATGATTGTATGCAGAAGCCCAAATCTATAGATGATAGATTTTCAAATGAAATCTTTCATCTTGCTTTCCATAATTTGCACCAAAGGTTCAGCTTTCATCCATTTTGTAAAATAATCGACGACGACGATCAAAAATTTTCTTTGCCCGGATATCAAAATAAAAGGACCAAGTATGTCGATCCCCCCATTGTGCAAATGGCCATGAAGCCATGACCGATGTCAGTTGCATCACTGACTGATGTTTGATGTTAGCATATCTTTGGCATGGCTCGCACCTTCGAACGAACTCGATTGCATCCTTCCACATTGTTGGCCAGTAGTATTCTTACCGAAGGATCTTATAGGTGAGAGACTTATCCCCCAAGTGGTTCCCATAGATCCCCTCATGGACTTCTTAGAGTGCATAGTCAGCATCGGTAGATTCCAAGCACTTCAATAGTAGAAGGAAGAAAGATCACTTGTAGAGTCATCCGTCCATTATAATGTATTGCGAAGCGATCCATCTTAAGTGCTTCACTTGTGATGGATCATCGGGCAAGATTTCTTCAGTCAGATACCTGATAATTGCATCCATCCAACTTGGCTCATTGTTGATCTATAATACTTCTTCTGTCCTTTCGATATTTGGTGCATCGAGGTACTCGATGTAGGTTCGGCCAAGTTCATTAGAAACAATGACGGCGAGTCAGGAGAGTGTGTTAGCCTGAGCATTCTCTGCTCTGGGGATGTGTAAGATGTCAAAGTATTTGAAGATAGAAGTTTGGTCTTTCATCTTTTCCAAATACTTTTGCATCATCGGATTGCGAGCTTCATAATCGCGTTTAACTTATCCCGCAATAAGTTGAGAGTCGGTGAATGTTTTTAGCTCTTCGACACCAAGCTCCCTAGCAATTTTCAAGCTGACAAGAAGAGTTTAGTGCTCGGCTTGATTGTTCGAAGCTTTGAAATTAATCGAAGGACGTACTCGATGACTATTCCATTGACATTCACCAAAATAAGTCCCTCACTGCTTCTAAGGGCATTTGACGCTCCATCGACATGTAATACCCAAGTCGACATATGATCAATTTTAGGGATATTTTCTATCGACTCACAAGTCGCCTCTTCTTAGTTGGACTTGTCGTCCGAAATAGTACACTCGATAATGAAATTGGCCAGAACCTGAGCCTTCATCGATGGGCAAGGACGAGATTAAATGTCGAATTTGCAGAGCATTATCGCTCATTTCGCTATTCTGCTTAAGGTATCTAGTCCATGTAGAATTGATTTCAATGGTTGGTCGGTTAAAACATACACCATGTGGACTTGGAAGTAAAGCCGAAGCCGTTGCATTGAATGATCAAGGCATAGATCATCTTCTCCACCTTCGAATATCGGGTTTTGGCATTATGAAGTACTTTGCTTGCATAGTAGATGGGGTGTTGTACCCGACTTTCATCCTCTCTGATCAAGATCGAACTAACGGCTTCATCGATCATGGCCAGATATAAATATAGAAGTTCTCCTTCCAATAGCTTTGTGAGTAACGAAGAAGTCATTAGGTATCTCTTTAGTTCTTTGAAGGATCATCAGCATTTATCGATCCATGAGAAGTCTTTAGTTTGTCGTAGAGTTTGGAAGAAGAAAAGAAATCTCTTAGCAAACTTAAAAATGAACCGACTAAGCGCAGTGATTCTTTCGTTGAACTATTGCACCTCCTTCTTCATGATTAGATGTTTCATGTCAACAATTGCTCTTATTTTTTTGAGATTTACCTTGATTCTTCGATGTGAAATAAGAAAACCAAGAAACTTTCCGATCGTCACTTCGAAGGCACATTTGGTTAAGTTTAGTTTCATTCGACGTCATTAGAGTGTGTCGAAAGTCTCTTCTAAGTCTCAGATATGGTCCTGACTTTGAGTGCTTTTTACCAACATATCATCGACATATACTTCCATATTTTGGCCAATTTATGGCTTGAAAACTTTGTTGATCAACCGTTGGTAGGTTGTTCCTACATTTTTGAGTTCAAATGGCATAACTTTATAGCAATAGATTCCTTTGTCGGTGATGAAGGCAGTATGTTTTTCGTCCTCAGGTGCCATTTGGATCTGATTGTAGCCTGCAAAAGCATCCATGAAGCACAAGAGTCAATGTTCCACTGTTGCATCGACTAACTGATCGATCTTCGAAAGTGAAAAATAATCCTTCGGGCATGCTTCATTCAGGTTGGTATGATCAATGTGGATGCATCATTTTCCATTGGCTTTTCTCACCACGATGATATTTGCAAGCCAATCGGAATAATGGGCTTCTCTAATGAAGTTTGCGATGAGGAGTTTATCCACCTCTTCATTGATGACATTTTGTCGCTCGAGAGCGAATGGTCACTTCTTCTATCTCACTGGCTTGATGTTTGGATTGACATTCAGTCGATGAATAATTATTTCTGGAGGTATGCCTAGTATGTTGATTGCCGACCAAGCAAATATGTCAGCATTGGCTCTTAACAACCGAACTAGCTGTACACGCTCCATCATTTAAAGGTACGATCTAATTTGAACAACTTTAGTCTGATCGTTCTCCTGCAATGAAATGGAGACTAACTATTCGACCGGCTCACCCCACTTTTCATCTTTCCGTTGATCAAGTTCTTATAGTGGTGAAGAACCTTCTGGCTTATTTTTCTTTGTAGTGATTATGAGGCAATGCCAAGCAATTTGTTGGTCACCTCGCATTTCTTCGACTCCAACTTTAGTTGGAAATCAGACTAATAAATGGTATGTTGACCCTATCACCTTGAAAGCATTGAGTCCCGACCTTCCGAGTATGGCATTATATGCCGACAAAACTCTAACGACCATAAAAGTCAAGACAACAGTGCTTTGTCGAGGGTCCGTCCTTGCAGTCAATGGAAGATCAATTTCTCCTTCAACGTCGATGGCATCTCTTGTAAATCCAATCAGGGGAATGGGGACTCCACGGAGTCGTTCCATCGATAATTTCATTCGATAGAAAGCCCAGTAAAATAATACACTAGTCAAACTTCCATCATCAACAAGGATTCTTTTTATATCGTAGTTCGCTATCATCGTCGAGATGGGACGATGATAGCATCTTCATGGAGAATTTGAATTCCTCTTACATCATCATCTGAAAAGAAAATGAGTTCATTGGATCGTCATTTCTTGGTCGATCCTTCTTCGAATGTTGCCCCCTGGCTTTTGGTCGTCTAGAAATCATGTTGATCACCCCAGCCATTGGTCGATTTTGATAAACTTCCTCCTGCACTGGTGGTTGATCAACATGTGATTGAGTTGGAAGATTAAGCCAGTACTTGACAAGAAATCCCCCCTGGATGAGTCTCGATCTCATCCTTCAATTGGAAGCATTGTTTGGTGTCGTGGCCATAGTCGTGATGGAATCGGCAATACTTCCTCTTGTCCTTATCTTGTTTCTTCATCGATGGGGGTTGGCGAAGGTAATTCTCTCCTTCAATTTTCATTAAAATTTGAGCACGTGGAGTGGAAAGGGGAGTGTAAGTGTTGCTCTAATTTTTCACATTAGTCGGTACCTGGTTCAGTCGGGAGAAGATCATTTTCCTATTCTGGGTAGACTAGTTTGGTCCAGTAGAAACATCATTCTTCCGCTGTTTCTTCTTCTTCTGACCTTTTTTGTTTGATTGACGCCAGCCAGAAGTTCCTTCTTCTGCATGCATATACTTATCCGTGCACTCTAAGAGCTTAGCATAGGTCCGAGGATGGTTTTTGTCTAGCGAATAGGTGAACCAAAAACTCCACAAATCTTGCTTCATGGCCGAGATGGCCACATCCTAGTTGAGGTTTCGGACCTCAAACATGGCAGTGTTAAAATGTGCCATGAAGGCCCGAAGGATCTCTCCGTCTCCTTGCTTGATCGAGAAGAGGGTGTCCAAAGTTCGTGGCATCCTTCTGCTAGTGCTGAAGTCAACCACGAAGGAGTCTTCGAGTTGTTCAAAAGAGTCGATGCTTCTCGACCGAAGCCTAGAATACTAGGCTCGAGCAGCTTTTCAAAGGGTGGCTAGAAAGTCGGTGCATATGAGGTCGTCATTTGCCCCTTGAATCATCATGAGAGTCTTGTAGCTCTGGAGATGATCGACTGGGTCGATGGAGTCGTCATATGGCTCTACTTGCGGCATCTTGAATCATGATGGAATTGATTTGTTCAGGATGCACGAGGAGAAAGAAGGAGCGGTCTAGATGTGGAGTCCATCGGAGGACCCTCCTTTTACATCCTCCTAGATTTGGACCAGTCGACGGTCAATTTTCTTGAGCTTTTGCTCGTAGTTATCGAACTGATGTTGGTGAGGTGTCCCAAGGGTTGATCCTCCTAAGAAACTGATAGAGGAGGAGGTGGTCGAACCCCGAGGGGCCTTCCCCTTATGCTGAATCCGATGAGAAGGTGGGAAAATGGAGCATCATGATCGATGGGTAGTTCCTCATGAGCGGCATGGGGATGGAGTTTTTGCTCGATGAGAGCGTCGAGATGATCGCTTCGATGAAGAAGAAGTGGAGCACCTCGACACGTGGTGGCTGTATCTAGATGGTACCGCCTATGTCACTGGTCCTTCTATCACCATACGTGGCTGTTGCTGGAGGCTGTGTACAACCTTCATCAACATTCGGACTTGCTGCGTCAATGCAGCCAGTTGCTAAGCTTGCGCATCCGTCGTGACTGCCAAACGTAAAGAGCTCGATTCCACGACTGATGGCGGCAGAGGGGGAAGTGCTTCTCATCGAGATGATTGGCTGGCAGAGCTGAGTGAATTTCGAGCATGCATTTTCGCCATTTGTGAAGCCAGATTTTTTATCTTTCCCCTCTACCTGGTGCGCCAATCTGTTGCAGCCAATCCACCTGCACCTGCAAATGATCGTCGAGAAATTTGCAAAAAGAAGCCCGCACTGATTGAAATTGACTCAGGCGGGGACCCTCCAATGCTTAAGTTAGTGGGATAGATTAGTTGAATAGGAATGAGCAAAAAAAATAGAGTTTGCTCTCAAGGGTGTCTTGTCTGTCCTACTAAACTAGCCAGTTTACCTTTCTTTTATAGGTGCTGGAGTGATAACTGCTTAGCACGTGGGTCTCTTTTCTTTGATGTAGTACGATTATGGTTAGGTAGTCAAAACCGCCTCCTAATCATCATTGCCCCGCCTTTTTTGGGGGCAAGACCGATCGGGAGTCGGATAAGTCATTTGGAGAGCTCCCGTCAGTCAGTTGATTAGGGGTCGACCGTTCATTGATCCATTGGTTTATTTGAGGGCCGATCGATCATTAATTGGTTGGCTGATTTGAGAACTTCCATCGGTCGGCCAGTTGATTCTATGCCGACTGATTGCCGATCGGCCGAAAGAAATAATTTGGCTGTCATGCATCAGACCGAACATCCATTAGATAATAATGTGTTGGTACTCCCATTACTGTATCGACAGGATAGTTAGTAGACCATTATGCATTGATTCTTGAGTCTTTCTTCATCGTCGATCATCCGTCATCCATCGGACCGAACATCCATTGGATAATAATGTGTTGGTACTCCCATTACTGTATCGACAGGACAATCAGTAGACCGTTATGCATTGATTCTTGAGTCTTTCTTCATCGTCGATCGTCAGTCGGCTGAAGACCATCGTTGGTGACCAATGGTCAGCCGGTCATAGGCTGGTAAGTTAGACGGCAGATTATCAGCCTCAATAACATGTACATATATATCTACCCTTTTCTTTTCTTTGATGATATCTGCCCTGTTTAATCACTCATCTTTGGCTAGTGCATGGACAAGTTATTATAGTGACAATACATTGAATTACATTTAAACAATTAATTTATTGTGGAATTACCTATGGCATCTCGAGGGTTGTAGTGGGATCGTGGTCCTGTAAATTGTGGCATCTCCTAAGTGATATACACAATTAAAATTAATTTGATGTTTTTGATATAGGGCTTCTATCATGTAATCCCCAATAAGCTGTACTAAATGTGATCAAAACCTCACTTTTTGGCAACAAATACCATCACATAGCACACTGTGATACTGCTTGCCGGTTATTTACACCACAAACAACCAGATCATGTTGATCGTTTTTGGAAACCTGCATAGAAATTTTTATGCAATTATCCTGGGAGATGGCTCTGACGGGCCATGGCTATCTCCTCTCACTACAAACCGCTTGATTCAATCAGATGGCTAGGATCTCCCAGATGGAGTGTCAGTGGATGGGAAGGCAACACGTGCGGATCCCATGGTGAGCGAATTTGTTGGGGAAGGGGCTTCGGAGCGAATTAAAAATAAGTCGTTGAAGCCATTGCCGAGTCCTCTCTTTGCTACGATGAATTGGCTGGATTTAGTTGTTCGAATCCACCATGGAAACCGGCAAAATCCACCATAGATCACGCATGGTATAATTTGGTGAGATGCTATAATTTGGATTGGCTTCTATTTTGAGCCTTTGGTCTGGGAAGTGCCAAAATAGTTGCAAACAACAATTCTGCGGGTTTTTATTTTCTAATTCCTTGTAATATGTGCTCCAGTTAGTTAGAACAAAACGAGTAGACTTGTTTATATCCTCATGCAATGGCGAAGACTTTGTTACCGGAAGAAACGGGTGCACATAAGGGTGTAGATTCATATGCAACTATAGAGAAGCATGTATAAAGATTATTTTTTTAATTCCTTATAAAAACAGATTATTTTTTATTAGGATTTAAGAGCAGGTGCTATATTTTACATAGAAAATCCCTGTTACCAACAATCTATTTGGCAAAGCTTCTCAGAGCTAGAAAGCACTTAATTGTGTTTGGTGAAAATTATAATTTGACTGGCTGTGGGTTTTAATTGATCTAAAAATTGCATCAAACCACATGATTTAAACTGTACTGACTATTTTGTGTCTGCACGACTGCATCCAAGTGCAATCTTGGACCATACCTTAGTTGTGCTATTAGCCATACCCTTTGCATTACTAGCTAAAAAATTTGGGAGCCACTTGCTTTCCAATTGAGCAACCGGACCAAGTCCAAGTAAATTGATATTTACATCTCTCTTCTTGGATATTTGAGTTGCTTTCCAATTGAGCAAGTGGATTAACAAGTCTTGTGAATTGATGTTGACCTATCTCTTCTTGGAGGAGAATTTTTGCCGTTTATGTGCTCCTGTTCGAACCTAAAGCACATGCTACATGAGGCTAAATATTATTTTGTTATATATCGATATTTTTTTTCCTTTTTTCCCCCAAGTTAAACCAATAGAACCGTAGTTGCATGCTTAATGATAATACAGGCCATTGGTCAACATCCAACGAATTTTGCGGTGCATTATGATGCATGTTCAATATTTCAACCATTGAAGTAGCATGTAACCCGTGCGATATGCTAGGCACAGATCTTATAATGCAATAGTAAAATAATAAATTATATTTTTTTGAGATTTTTTTGAGAAAATCAGAAGAAGTGAGGTACTTTCCCCTAAATATATTTATGTGATAGATATTATAAATAGTACAAGATCAAGTTACATATATAGTATTGGTGCAAAAATTGGATCGTTGCTGGAGATGATGGAGTGAATACCTGAGATCTTGCTGATAAGACCTGTAAAGATCATGGCTGGAGGTAGATGGCTCCAGCATGGATCTTTTGATGATCAAGTTAGAAATCTGGCCAACAAGAATGAAGTACTCAGGAGTTAGATGATTAGAGAAATAAGACATATCTGAAGAGTCCTATTTATAGATGGAGCTATAATAGATTGATAGTGATCGCTGTAACTAATTATCAGTAAGCAATTCAGGCCATTCCAATTTTATTACGGAGGATGAGCGAACGATCGTAACTATCTATAGTGGTTAGCTATAATCTGATGGTGATGTGGATGAAAAATGTCTACTTCTATTATTGATATTTGAAGATTGGAGGCTTCCAAGCTTAACGGCTGGTTACACAGACTGAAGTTGTATTTTGAAATCTGAGGTCAGATAGGTTGGGCTTGGGAGTCAGTTACTTGAGTTGGATTTGTGCTTTAGACCTTGAGGTCGGATGAACTTGAGGACTTAACGAGCATTGAGTCTCCTGACTGGGACTGCGGCATGGTCACTTCAACTGGTTTGAGGAAGGTTGGCTGGAAGTTCGGTCATGTTTGACATTAGATTCTAATGGTAACTGCTACTTTAAAATTGCAATTGTCAAGCCTGAATTGAAGGTCAGGGTTGGAAAGCTCGATGGATACTCGAGGTCGGACATCAGTAAGAAGTCATTGCTATTTCGCAACAAGCTATCACCAAGTTTAAATTGAAAGTCAAAATGTGCCGAGCTCGAAGACAAGCCTTTTAGTATCAATCAAAGCTCTAGGATTAGTTTGGCCTTATCTCGGACTAGAGTATTATTGATATCCAGACAAATCATTGAAGGTTCATTGAATTTGTAATTGAACAAATTTTACTAATTATTATGAATTCATATTATTATTATTTATGCTATTGAGGTTATGATAGAGTTTAAGGCCTTACAAATTTTCTAGGATCTTTCCCTAGAGAGTGTGCGGCCATGTTATATAATTGATTCGATTGCTGGGTTTGGGGTATGATAGAGTAGTATTAGAGCTAAAGGTTATGGTCATTATGGACTATAACTTAAGTAGTAGTGGAGCATAAAATTATGATCACTAGGGACATGATAGAAATAGCAAATAAGATTCAAAGTTTAGACTTTAGATCATTGGATATTGTGATAAAATTTTTGCATAAGTGGCATATGATGTGTATAAAATAGTTGGATGAGTTATGTCTTTGATTTCGATAAGTAGGGTTTGACCTAAGTGTAAGATGTATTGACGCTCCAATAAAATGTGATATATTGAGAGATTATGTTGCGCTATGTGTAGTTGTTCAATTATCATTTAGCTGATTTTAGAATTTTAAACTTGATATGGGTGAAGACCATGTATGATGACTTTTTTAATTTTGTTGTTAATTATTTGGACATTAAAATTTTAGACTTTACCAGTAAGAAGTTGTTTAGGATATGGCCCCAAAAAGGATTTCATAGTATTAGAAAAGAATATTCTTCAAGAGTCAAACCTAGAAGAGGATCAAAGATGAAACTGGCATGTAGAAGAAAAGTATATTTGATTCAATTGATGGAATTAGATTTTATCAATTGGACATAGGACATGCATCACGGTGGAATCTTTGATCATTTAAATTATCATCTTTAGATTGGCTTACTTGATATTCTTTATATTTGTTGGAGATTATTGGGTGTGTTAAATTTTGAGACAAGGTCTAGGTTTTTTGAATTAATCTACAACATTTTACTACTATTGTTGAATTGAGTGGAGGAATTAATTTTGGAGAGAATTATATGAGTTTAACATATAAGGGATAAGATTTCTGGTGGGTTTACCAAATGATGCTTAGGATCATGGTGAAGGGAGCTCTAAAAAAAATAATCGACTTGATTCTAATCATAGTGATGTTAACTTGAAATATTCTAATTTATTGGATTTTATAGTTAATCCTTTTCTCAAAAAATAATGGTATGGAATTATCTAATTGATTGTTAGTGAATCTAGGGTTAACTCAGTTCAAATTAATTCAAGATTTATGGGATTCTAGATAAGTAGTGAAGCTTATGCAAGAGCTTCAAATATAGAAATGGCATGGTGTTTAATCAGGATGTAGTATGTTGGAAGCATAGTGAAGACACAAAGAAACTCAAAAGTTTACTTTAATTCTACCTAGAACTTTGAAACTTTGGTCCTCTTAGTTTTAACATAGAGAAATACTTGGGTCAAAAATGATATATATGAAAGCCCATGGAACTTCTGGTAAATTTAAATTAGAGTGTACAATGAAAATATAATGGTTTGGGTTATTTGGAAATTGATTAAAAACATTGATTCTTTAACCTAAAAGTTATTATGATGGAAGACTTGAATTAGTTTTCTAGTAAAGGAGGATTGTATGGATAAGGTAAGGAGAATGCTATTGATTATTTGGCTAATATGGATGTAACTATGTAGTTTTCACCAATAGGTTCTCCTAGTGTACGGGACTCTGTAGAGTTTGGTGTACAGAGAGGAAGCACAAATTTTAAAATAAAATTATGAAATCATAAAACCAAACCCAAAACCTAGGACCATCTTATTAGAATTTAAATCATATAATATGCATTTATAACATAAATGAAGATATTAGAACATACCTCTGATCGCTAAAACCTAACTTAACTCTGATAGTCAGCAGTAGTCCATCAACGGTTCCATCAGGTGCCCACGCGTTCATCCTCTAATGCTGATCCACATGGAAATTTGATCAAGACACTAGCACCTCTGATTATTTTAATTAAACTTCTTATGATAAGAACTTTAATTATTTGGGCAGAACCTTTCCTAGCCTTTGTTGTCACCCTTCTTGCCTATCCTTTCTTATATTTCTTTTCTCCTTATCTTCCTTTACAATCTTTCTAAGCCCTTATTCTAAAGCAAATCTTTTATCCTTAATTAGAACTTGTCTTAACAAGAAAAGGAAGAAAGAAATTGGACAACTAGAGAGAGTGGTAAGAAAGAAAGAAGAGTTCTAAATTGCATTGGACTCCCAGAGCGCACTCCTATTTATAATATATGTAGGGGTGCTTCCACCAAATTCTCACGCCCTTTAAATGGATTTTTCTCATGCCCCATCAGAAGAAAATGCCATGTGAAATTCATAGAATTAATACAAAGAGATGTCTTAAAGCAGAAGGACTCTTTGTAAAATTCTACGTAACTTTCTTCCGAAGAGTCGCAACACTTTCATATTGGTGCCATCAATTTCCACCATTGATCAACATCAAATGCTGATCCAATGGACTAAAAGAATGGCACTAAATTAGAAGATGGCATGGGAAACTTGGGCATGGAAAAGTCAAACCTTCTAGGCATTTGACTTAGTCCAAGAGGTGCCTACAATCAAGGGGGGAGAAAAGAGTTGGTATTTATCCAATTTTCAGATAACCAACGAAGAGAATAACTACCAGAAGGACTCTTCTGCACCCTCTTTTCATTTGAAATCACGTAACAAAATTTACATGAATAACTAAGAAAGACTTTGGTGTCAAAACACATCCATGTGCCACATGTCCCTAGCGCATGGACCAAATCCCATGCGCCAAAGAAAAAGAGTCTCTGGTGCATGGGTTGCTTATTTATTACACCCAATCCCTTAGTCAGCAAGCCAAGGGTCAACCCAATCAATTAGCCAAATTTAATTTGACTCAAATTGGATTTAATTAGCCCAAATTAAAATCCAATTTGAATCTAGGTGCTAGGATTTGCAATATGTGCTAGCATATTCAACCTGCAAACATGATCTAATTCAATTAGACCCTTGATCAATTTTCTTTGTGTGTGATCCATTGGATTTCACATCTAACCAGTAGTGGATTCGGATGCAATTTGACCTAATTTGGTTAGAACTTAACCAAACTGATTTAGGTCAAAACTTGCTAAGCCGATTTGATCAATTAGAACTCTTTTGAATTAACAATCAAATTAAATTTTTTAATTCAATCGAACCCACAAGACAAGATTGACGTCTAGTAACATATCATGTCTATCTAGAAGATATAAAATTTTGATAAAAATACCAAAAATATCCTTCAATGAAAAGTTACCGTGCAACAGGATCCTTCAATCATCCTGCATCCCGAGTATGACTATGGATATAGAATCATGTCAAATCCATTTTCATATTTATTTTTCTTTCAATCATATGATGATGATTCAATTAATAAAATATTAAAAATTATTTTTAATTTTTATCATGCTTTGATCAAAGTCTTCCTGAATCATCATTCGATTGAAGCAAGTAGGATGCGATCTCCTCTTACTAGCAATGATCGATTTCTTGTTGACCTACTTATAACCTCCATATACAATCCTCCATATCCAGATCATCCCATACATGACTAAGTCATGAATGAGTATGAATCAAAACATGAATTCATGCATACAATGTTCTATGGTAGTCTCAGGCAAAGGATTACATGCACAACTTCCACTATGAGAACCATCTATTGACATATAGATAAGACTTCATTAGATGTTCTCAAGTTGGAT
Source organism: Cocos nucifera (assembly GCA_006176705.1). Taxonomy (NCBI): domain Eukaryota; kingdom Viridiplantae; phylum Streptophyta; class Magnoliopsida; order Arecales; family Arecaceae; genus Cocos; species Cocos nucifera. The sequence goes on from QRFJ01000025.1 coordinate 3,201,807, forward strand.
CAATACAGTGAACTCATTCTCTAATAAGCATCCACATTCTTGTATTAGTGTTATACACAAATAATTATGAGATCAATCATCCTTTCCATCAAGCATACATAGGATGTGCCAGTCTTATCGAAAATATTGATCCCCAACTAAATATTCCATCGATCAGGAATATTTAAATTAGAATTTTAAGATTTTAGATCTCATAGATATGATCTCATCATAATCCTAAAATCATAACCCTAATTTATGAGGTTCATCATAATCTTAAATAAATAATTAAGATGTAGCATATGATGAAATAAGTATTTTTATTTATTTAAAAATGTCATTACATGAGTTTGGAAGATAAAAAAATAGCTCATCAAAATACAAATTTTGATTAGCTTGAGGGCATATTCCTTTCAATCTTCTACTTGCACTAAAGCCAATCATCCTTATATTTTAGTCCCATATAATCAAGGTGGCAATCAAACTGTGCTATGGTAGAGCCTTAGTGAACGAGTCTGCTATATTATTTTTCATATCTACTCATTCAATGACAACATCTTGTCTCTCGATTATTTTATGAATGAGATGAAAGCATCTCAGAATATATTTGGATTTATGATGAGACCTTGATTCTTTGCTTGAGTAACTGTTCCAGTGTTATCATAGTAAAGTGGTACTGGATTCTCAATCTCAGAAATAATATCCAATTCAGTGATGAACTTCTTCATCCAAATAGCTTTCTTGGTGGCTTTACTTGCAGCTATGTATTCTACCTCAGTGGTTGAGTCAGCTACAGTCGGCTGCTTGGTACTCTTGCAACTCACTACTCCACCATTCAGAGTAAAGACATACCCTGAAATGGATTTGCTATCATCTGGGTTTGATTAAAAACTAGAGTCAGAAAATCCTTCTAGTTTGAGATCAGACCTACCATATATTAGAAAAATATTCTTAATCTTTCTCAAGTACATAAGAATATTTTTCACAGCTTTCCAATGATCCTCTCTTGGATCAGCCTGAAATCTATTGGCTATGCCTAAAGCATACGCAACTTTAGGCTTGGTACATAACATAGCATACATTATTGATCCTACAGCCGAAGCATAAGGAATAGAACTTGTTGATGCAGAAACTGATCGCCGCCGGAGTCCGCTGGAGTGGAGGCCGATGAGGTCGCCGCTGGGGACTTGTAAAATAAAGTCCCATCCAAAGTCGATGGGGGGTGGCTCCGGTAGGACCCTCCGATGATAAAGTCAACCCTGGCCAACAAGAATGGAGTGCTCGGGAATGAGTTCTGAAGCTTGGAGAAGAAGAGGACAGCTTAGAGATCAGAGAGATTAGCGTATCTGGAGGATCCTTTTTATAGCGAAGCTTGATGGTGACAGCTGCAGCCGCATGCTGGCAGGCCGCTCGAGGTTCGATGGAGTCAGTCTCACGGGAAGGTGCCGTGTGCGACGGATTGATAGTGACGGTCATCGCCGCTTGATAGCAGGTCGCTATCACTTGCGACGGACCGATGGTGATAGCTGTAGAGCTTGCGGTGGACTGATGGTGATGGCTGCAGAGCTAGCCGAATGAAGGGTTGAAGGCCTTCGTCGTGTGCCCATTTCGAAGGAGTTCGGGCTCCTAAAGAGGAAGCTTAGAAGGAGTTCGGACCCTGTAGGCATCTGGCCAGAGGCGTGCGGCTAAGGCTTGATTGCTGGGGAGTTCGACAGGAGCTCGATCGGTGAGAAGTCCGATCGAAAGATGATGGTTGAGGAGTTCGGGCGCTGGGAAATTCCATTAAAGCCCGACCGCTGAGGAATTCGACAGGTTGAAGGGGTTCGGTCCGGACCCGCCCGTTGAAGCTCTTCCACGGCTGCTAGTTGCATCAAGCAGGGCATCGAACTGGACTTCGGCAGGAGCGGGGTTTATCCCCAACACTAGGCCCCCCACTCTCGAGTTCAAAACTTGAAGGAAGGGAGTGCAGAAAGAGCGACTGTCGAAGTCTTCTCCCGGGCTCCGTGCTGGTTCAAGTCGAAGCTCGGGGGAGATCTCATTTTCAGTTAAAGTTGATGCTAAAGTTAAAGCCCGGAGAAGATCCCATCTCCCACCGAGGTTGAGGTAGGCCTCGTCTCCTGTGATTGAGGTCGGAGGTTGAGCTCATCGGGGGCTCGGAGGAGATCTTACCTCCTGCAGTCGAGCTTTCCTTGGGGGAGATCTTATCTCCTACAACCGAGGTTGCCTCGGAAAAGATCTTATCTCCTACAACCGAGGTTGAAGCGGGCACTCGAGGGAGATCTTATCTTCTACAGTCGAGCTTTCCTCGGGAGAGATCTTATCTCCTGCAGCCAAGGTTGACCATGGTTGCTCGAGAGAGATCTTATCTCTAGCCGAGGTTGTCACTCGTGTTAGAACGAGGTTCTCCTCCTGTTCCTAACCGAGGTTGACTCAGTCGCTCGGGAGAGATCTTATCTCTAGCCGAGGTTGTTGCTCGCGTTAGGACGAGGTTCTCCTCCTGTTCCTAACCGAGGTTGTTCACGATCGCTCGGGAGAGATCTTATCTCTAGCCGAGGTTGTTGCTCGCGTGTTAGGACGAGGTTCTCCTCCTGTTCCTAACCGAGGTTGTTCACGGTCGCTCGGGAGAGATCTTATCTCTAGCCGAGGTTGTCAACGGTCGCTCGGGAGAGATCTTATCTCTAGCCGAGGTTGTCACTCGTGTTAGGACGAGGTTCTCCTCCTGTTCCTAACCGAGGTTGTTCACGGTCGCTCGGGAGAGATCTTATCTCTAGCCGAGGTTGTCAACGGTCGCTCGGGAGAGATCTTATCTCTAGCCGAGGTTGTCACTCGTGTTAGGACGAGGTTCTCCTCCTGTTCCTAACCGAGGTTGTTCACGGATCGCTCGGGAGAGATCTTATCTCTAGCCGAGGTTGTGCTCGTGTTAGGACGAGGTTCTCCTCCTGTTCCTAACCGAGGTTGTTCACGGTCGCTCGGGAGAGATCTTATCTCTAGCCGAGGTTATTGCTCACATTAGGATGAGGTTCTCCTCGTTCCTAACCTCTCGCTCGGGAGAGATCTTATCTCTAGCCGAGGTTGTCCACGGTCGCTCGGGAGAGATCTTATCTCTAGCCGAGGTTGTTGCTCGCGTTAGGATAAGGTTCTCCTCCTATTCCTAACCGAGGTTGACTCGATCGCTCGGAGAGATCTTATCTCTAGCCTAGGTTGTTGCTCGCATTATCCACGATCACTCGGGAGAGATCTTATCTCTAGCCGAGGTTGTTGCTCGCGTTAGGATGAGGTTCTCCTCCTTGTTCCTAATCGAGGTTGACTCGATCGCTCGGGAGAGATCTTATCTCTAGCCGAGGTTGTTGCTCACGTTAGGATGAGGTTCTCCTCCTATTCCTAATGGGCTGTGGGGGCACATAAGGGCCACTGTCAGGGCCTCTCACCCCATCTCATCCTTTGTGAACAAGGCCTTCGCTCGGAAGAGATCTTATCTCTAGCCGAGGTTGTTGCTCGCGTTAGGATGAGGTTCTCCTCCTATTCTTAATGTGACAATTATTGACTGCTTCTTTCCTGTCATCGCATAGTTTTTGCATCCAGAAATAATATTATCGAAAGGAAAGAATTTTATTGAAAGAAAGTTACTAGCAGCGCACCCCCAAATTCTGTGTTTCAAGGTCGATCATGGTAGCGTTGTTCCTCCGCATTTCTTCGGTAATAAGTCCCAGGGTGGATGACCTTCTCATGCTGGCCTTCTCAATTTGGTGCAAGCTCTTGTCGTCGGAAGATGATGAATCGCTGATGCACCAAGCTCCTCCTAAGGGCAATGTGGATGAGGCCGTAAGGTGGCCGACCTTCTTGTGGTCTCTGGCTATGGTAGTGCTGAGCTCCTTGCCGTCTTTGGCTATGGCAGCGTCCTTGGTCGATCTTTTTCTTCTTCAGGCTGGTGCTGAAGGAATTTACCTAGCCGCCCCTTTCTGACGAGCTCCTCAATTTCGTCTCGGAGCTGCATGCATTCCTCAGTATCATGGTCGTGGTTGCGATGGTAGAGATAGTACTTGCTTCGATCGCGCTTGTTTGGGGGAGACTGTAACCCTTCTAGTCTTGGCAGCTGATTCTTCACTTCAGTGAGAATTTGAGTTCGAGGAGCATTGAGGGGGGCATAGTCGCGGAACCTTATGGGAGGAGGGCTTCTTCGCGCCCCTCTATCGGGGCTCCCTCGATGATGAGTTCGATGAGTTCGAGCCTGCCTACTTTCGGAGGGGGTCTGCAAGCACGGTCAAACTTCGCTCGATTCTCCATCATCCACCAGCCGCTCTCTCAGGGCTTCTTCGTCCTTCAACTTGAAGGCTTCTTCCGCACGGGCATATCTCTCAGCCTGAGCCAGTAGATCGGCGTCCCTGGGATACTTTTTTTCCAGGAAGAACAGCAAGTCATTTTTTTGAAGGCCACCCTTAAGTGCGGCCATCGCAATAGACTGGTCCAAGTCCCAGACCTTCAATGCTGCCGCGTTGAACTGGGTGACATAAGCCCGGATGGATTCCCCCCGCTTCTGCTTGACACTCATCAAAAAATTCGAACCTCAGTGCGGATGTCGGCTGCTGATGAAGTGGTCCATGAACTGACTGGTCATCTGGTCAAAATAGAAGATCGTGCTTAGCTTCAATGTCGAGTACCAATTTCTAGCTACTTCCTTTAAGATAGATGGAAAAGCTCGGTACAGTATGGCGTCTGAAGCACCGTGGAGTAGCATCATGGCATGGAAGGCCTCCAGATGATCAACTGGGTTAGAAGTTCCATTGTAGCTCTCAAGTTGAGGGAGCTCAAAGTTCGGTGGAACGAGTTCTTGCATAATTCGGAGGGAGAAAGGAGGTTCGACGTGGACGTTGGCTTGATGAGCTAGGGCGACGTGGTTGAGCTCTTCAATCCGTCGGTCCATCTCCCGCAGTCTGCGATTGAGGGCATCGTCTTGGTTGCAGATCTTGGAGGGCGTCCGGCTACAAATAGGGAAGGTCTCCCCCAAGAGAGAACTGTGATCCGAACATGGATCCTTGGCTCTCTATTTCTCCTTCTCAGGGGTGATAGGTACGTTGGCCCTGGTACTCTTTCTTGGGGCCAATTTTCGACATTTCGATGGTGGGTTTTCTGGTGGAGTCACCATCGGAGGCTGCTGTATGGCCTGCAATGCCTCCATGAGGCCATGGACCTATCGGACAAGCTGGTCAAACTACTTCACATCCACCATGGGTATAGGTGGAGCACGAGCTACCAGAGCTGAAGCAGGAACAGACGGATCTAGATGGGATCGAACCATAGAGGCCACCGAGCGTCGAGTCGAAGCTCTCCTCGGAGGCATTTTCTCTTCGAAAGAGAAGAGGGAGATCTCCAGAGAGGGAAGAGAAAAATTATCGCCGAGCACTCCTTTAAGAATAAGGGAACCTCGGAGGTTTGGGGCCCTTCCTCTAGCACCAATTTGTTGATGTAGAAACTGGTCGCCGTCAGAGTCCGCTGGAGTGGAGGCCGATGAGGTCACCGCCGGGGACCTGCAAAATAAAGTTCCATCCAGAGCTGATGGGGGGTGGCTCCAGTAGGACCCTCCGATGATCAAGTCAGCCCTGGCCAACAAGAATGGAGTGCTCGAGAATGAGTTCCAAAGCTTGGAGAAGAAGAGGAGAGCTTAGAGATTAGAGAGATTAGTGTATATGGAGGGTCCTTTTTATAGCAGAGCTTGATGGTGACAGCTGCAGCCACGTGCTGGCGGGCCGCTCGAGGTTCGGCAGAGTCAATCTCACAAAAAGGTGCCGTGTGCGGTGGGTTGATGATGACAGCCATCGCCGCCTGATAGCAGGTCGCTATCGCTTGCGGCGAACTGATGGTGATAGCTGCAGAGCTTGCGACGGACTGATGGTGATGGCTGCAGAGCCAGCCGAATGAAGGGTTGAAGGCCTTCGTCATGTGCCCATTTCAGAGGAGTTCGAACTCTTGAAGAGGAAGCTTGGAAAGAGTTCGGCCCTTGTAGGCATCTGGTCGGAGGTGTGCGGCTAAGGCTCGATTGCTAGAGAGTTCGACAGGAGCTCGGTCGGTGAGAAGTCCGATCGGGAGACGATGGTTGAGGAGTTCGGGCGCTGGGAAATTCCATTAAAGCCTGGTCGCTTGGAGTTCGAGAAGCTCGACCGCTGAGGAATTCGGTAGGCTGAAGGGGTTTGGTTCGGATCCACCCGTTGAAGCTCTTCCATGGTTACTAGTTACATGAAGCAGGGCATCGAACTGGACTTCGGCAGGAGCGGGGTTTATCCCCAACAGAACTCATTCTATTTCTTTCTTCAGGTGTCTTAGGAGACATCTTCTTAGAGAGATGTATGTCTTGACTCATGAGTAAGTAACCTCTTTTACTTTCATCCATACTGAATCATTTTAGTATTAAGTCAATGTACCTAGACTAGAATAAGCCTAGTATCCTCTTAGATCTATCTCTATAGATCTTTATTTTAAGCATGTAGGATGCTTCTCCCAAGTCTTTCATGAAAAACTTATTTGATAGCCATAACTTGATCGATTGCAACATTGGGATATCATTTTCAATGAGGAGTATGTCATCTACATAAAGAACCAAGAAGACTATGGCACTCCTACTAGTCTTCTTGTATACATATGGTTCATCCATATTCTTGATGAAGCCAAACTTTTTGATTATAACATCAAAGCCGATGTTCCAACTTCTTGAAGCTTGCTTTAATCCATATATGAATCTCTTAAGCTTGCATACTTGATTTGGTCTCTCATTTGAGATAAAATCCTCTGGCTATGACATATCACTACTACAAAAATGGCCTTCTATGGCCGCGATTTTCGAAACCATGCCATAGCTCCTACGACAGCGGTTTTCGTTAACTGTTGCTATAGGTCAGACCTATGACAGTGGTTTTTGTAACCGCTGCCATAGGTCCGACATATAGCAGCGGTTATAGAAAATCGCTACCATAATTCGGATCTATAGTAGCGGTTATAAAAATCACTGCCATAGATCGATCTATAGTAGCGGTTCATTGTAATCGCTGCTATAAGTCGGACCTATAGCAGCGGTTAGTAGGAACCGCTGCTATAATCTGATTTATGGCAGCGGTTAATTATAACCGCTATCATATATATATATTTTAAATATTATATAATTTTAAAATTTAATATCCATCTTCATCATTCATTATCTAAATAATTATCATTAGAGTGTCATCGTAAAAGGTCGCCTCGATCCGATGGCCCTAGCTTCGTCGATCAAAAAAATTTGATTTCGACAATCACGAATGATGATGCGATGATCTGATAGATGGAGACCTCCAATAAATCCAAAATTCTGCAATGATGATCTCGATGATGTTTGTAGCATACTATCAAAGTTTTACTTTAATTAGATATCGTTATTTTGGTCAATTTAGTATAGATTAATTTTAACCGTTAAATGATAAACGAGTGATCAAAGGACCAAACGGTGTTCGATTATGAGATAACTTTTTTTATAAATAATCTTGGCTACTACTTTAATCATTTTTTTATGATGGTGATTATAAAATTCAACTCGTGAGATGAAGAACGATCTAAAACTATACATCTCCTGATAACTATTCTGAAACTTTATTGGTTGTTATGCTCGTGCTTTTGCAATATCTGCTTAACATGAATAATTTACACAAAAATGATTTGAATTTTACTATCATCATCATATAAAATATTTAAAATTATAACAAAGATCATTTAACTAAAAAATTATCTCATAATTAGACACCGTTTAATCCTTTGATCGCTTGTTTCTAATTTAACGGTCGAAATTATTTCATACTAAATTGACTATGATAACAATATTCGATTGAAGTAAAACATTGATAGTATGCTACAAACGTCATCTAGATCATCGTTGTAGATTTTTGAACTCATCGAAGGTCTCCATCTATCAAATCATCGCATTATCATTCGTGATCGTCGAAATCAAATTTTTCTGATCGATAAAGCTAGGGTCATCGGATCGAGGCGATCTTTTGCGATGATACTCTAATGATAATTATTTAGATAATGAATGATGAAGATGGATATTAAATTTTAAAATTATATAATATTTAGAGAAAAAATAAAAAAAATTATTTTCAACGTATGACAGCGGTTATAAAAAACCACTGCTATAGATCTACAGCAGCGGTTATAGAACCACTACCATAGATCTATGGCAGCAGTTTTGGATAATCATTGCCATAGATCTACGGTAACCACTTTCGTAGATCTATGGCAGCAGTTCGATAACCGCTGCCATAGGTTAGGTTAAACATCTCCAAATTTTTTCTTCCCTCTCATGCGCTCTCTCTCTCTCTCTCTCTCTCTCTTTTTCTCTTCTTTATCGTCGGTGAGGCTCCTTCCACCCCGACCGATGTTGCCACTCCTTCCCCCTCGATCGGTGCTGCCCCTCCTTCCCCCTCCCCTTCGGCCCCCCATCCCCGACCGCACCTCCCACCACCCGCCACCCCACCCGGCCCCTCCACCCTCCATCCGACCCTCTCTCATCCCCCAGCGAAACCCCCCTCTAACGAACCCCCATCTGACCCTCCCTCGGCCCCGTGTGAAACTCGCCCCCTCCGACGAACCCCCTCCACCCTCGCTCGACCCTCCATGAAACTCCACCACCCCCCGCCCCCCATCCGATCCTTCCTCGATCCCCAGCGAACCCCTCTCCGGTGAACCGCCATCTGACCCTCCCTCGGCCTCCTATGAAACCCTCCTCCAGCGAACTCCCATCCACCCTCGACCTCCGTCGACCCCCATGAAACTCCTCCCTCATACTCTATCCTCCTCTGAACCTGGTGCAAAACTAAACCTCCCTTCCATGAGCCCCCCTCCACCCTCCTTCAGCCTCCATGAAAACCCCCACCACCACCACCATTCTGACCCTCCTCAGTCGAGTGCGAAGCCTTCTTCAGCCTCCTTGTCACTGTGCCCCCCTCCCCTTGCCCCCCATCCCCGGTTGCTCCTGCTCTCTCTTTCTTTCCTCTTTTTCTCTCTTCTCTATCTTACTATCTTGCTTTTATTTCGTAGGTTACCTTTAGTACCATCGTCCTCCTCTAGCATCATCGTCGGCGACCTTCGAAGCTTTTGGTGTGACCCACTCTCTATAGCTATAGGTATAATTTTTTTAATTTTATAGTATTATTTATTAATCATGTATATTTATAATAATTTATAGAATATTTATAATAAATATTATAAATATTTATTATAAGTATTATAATTATCTATATATCATAGTTTTTGGATCGTGCCATGGTAGTAGCCTTGGGCCGTGCCATGTCAGCCATTGTGGACTAGATCTATCAATGGATTGGGTTCGGATCGAAACCTGGATATTTAGATCCGGATCCAATTTTAATTACTGGTATCAAATCTAAATCTGAATACCTGATGGGTCTGTACTTGAGAGAGGAAGGGAGGGATCTGGTCTCACCGCCGTTATTGGGAGGGAGGAGGTCCAGCCTCGCCAGCGAGGAAGATCGAGAGAGGGATAGTGGGAGATCGAGAGAGAGAGAGAGGGAGGGAGGGGGTCCGACCTCATCGACATCACTGAGAGGGATGGGGTCCAACCTTGCCGGCAAGGGAGATTGAGAGAGTGAGAGAGGGAGGGATGGGGTCCAGCCTCGCCGGCGAGGGAGATTGAGAGAGGGAGAGAGGAAGATCGAGAGATGAAAAAGTTGGGAGGGAGGGGTTCGGCCTCACCGCCATCATCGGTGAGAGAAATTGAGAGAGGAAGAGAGGAAGTGATCGAGGGGATGGCACACAACTGAGCTGACTTAGACTATGATGGAGCTAGCTGGGGGAGGATCCTAGCTGGATGTCTCAGGTATGGAGCTGGCTCGGCTTTCGAGCGAATAGAATTTGATATCTCTCTAAGGTTCCAACTTTAAACCATAAGATGCCACCATCATCTACTTTATTCTTCTTTCAAATTTCTAGATTAACACCAAGGTTCGTGCAAGAGATTAAATCTACAACTGTTGCTCATTCTTAATTATTTATGAATGTAATTCATGCTGTAGAATTTATTGCATAATATTTTTTGGATGTTTATATCTTGTTGCTTTTATTTATTGCATTGCAATCGATAGACCTATCAATTGATTAGTGTACATATTAGAGACTATTTATTGATACTATACTAATATTATTATTTAACATGTTATATTGATTAATGTTCATTAACATTGCAGATCATGATGGCATCGAAATGCCATCTAGCTTTCACCCCTGCCCCTCGGCGGATTACACGTAGTTTAGCATCTAAGGAGAAGTCGGAACATACTCCATCCACCTAGGCATCGGCTACTTAAGGACCTCCATCACTGACATCTACTCCACCGATAGCTGAGCCTCTACCATCATCCATATCTGAGGCACATGCTACTACGCAGGCATCTGAGTGTACATTTTTATTATATTAGCATAACTTTATTTTTTATATAGTATTTGTACACTTATATATTTGTATAATGTATTCGCATTGTAGGTACATCATCCAGTCGGATATTTTATAGTTCCACATGTATAACACACGTATAGAACCGCTAGCATCAGGTGATGGTCTATTACGATGTGGAGGGAAGGTCGGTAGGGGAGACCACATGGGAGATGCATTTCTTTTTTGGAGTGCTTGTGAGGCGGTCGGACATCATTCCCGTAGAGCCTAGAGACTGGCATTTGATGGATGCTGCTATTAGGGATCGGATATGAGAGGAGATATGGGTAAGTATGCACATCTGAGTTATATTTATGCATTTTATATGTTTACATTATATATGTTTGATTAGAATAATTTTATAAATAACTTTTGATAAATTTATGTGGAGAAGGTATGACTTCCTCGATCATGAGAGGACTCAAGATGTCCGACTAAAGAAGATCGAAGAGTTGTACCAGAGTTACAAGATCAAGCTCCACAGAGGATGGCCCGAGCACTAGCGAAACACTCCAAAGGAGCTTATTTTCTGGATACAGGACTGTCCTCTGAGTTAGTGGGAGAGGATGGTTAGACATTGGAGGAGCTAGGAGTTCAAGATAAAATTTCTAACTTTTAAATTTTTCAATATGCTTAAAGTTTTATTTAAATATTTTTTAAATATTTATTATTTATTTGAATACTTGTTAGGCTACCTCCCATCAGAACTAAGAAAATCGTGCAGTCTAGGAGTATACGCACACTTTAGGCCACGAGTTTATGGCCAGTCATGTGCATAAAGAGGTAATTAATTCTAAATCTTACTAAATAAATTAAATTCATATTTTTTTATCATCTTTCTGATAAATTTAGATTTTGTTATAGCTGATGAGAGATAGAGTGATGCCCAGCCATAGTAAAATCTTCCGATCCAGCCGCACGGACCAGACGGGCAGGTAGATGAACGTCGCGATCGAGCGTATTTTTGTAAGTATTAAATATATTAGTATATATGATTAGTATTATAAAATTTTTTATAAAATTTTATTTTAATTTATAATTATAGGATCGGTTAGATGCGCTCGCGAGCAAGGACCCGGATACCTCTGGGCCCTATGACCATCTATCTCAGGTCTTCGAGCCTGAGCACTCTGGGAGGATCCGATGTAGGCCCGAACATACGCTGACGAGCTACTGATTTGAGGCGAGCATCTCCTTACAGACTTTTGGTATCATCAGTCAGGAAGAGCTTGAGGTGGCGTTGGCATGGACAGATCATGCTGCGATGCGAGCAGATCGGGCTGAGGAGCGTGAATCCCGGTGACGACGACGATGATGTAGATTTAGGAAACTTTTGATTTATTTTATTTTTTAAAAAAATATTATAATAAATTTTATTCAGTAATAAAATTTTAGCATTTTAGAATAATTTTTATGTTTATTATATTTTCTTATGTTATATATCTATATTTATCAGGTAAAATATATAAAAAAATAAAAATTTTATTTTTTTTTAATTATTCAAGATCTATAGTAGCGGTTTTATAATCGCTGTCATATTTCTGCCAACCATTGCCATAGATCCCTTGTGCAAATGGTGCCAACCACTGTATTAGACCTATGGCAGCGGTTAAAAAATCGCTGCTATAGATTACCTATGGCAGCGGTTATGTAATCGCTGCTATAGATTAACCATGACAGCGGTTACATAATCATTGCTATAAGTCGATCTATTACAATAGTTTATAAACTACTGCAATAGGCTATCTATGGCAGCAGTTCAAACAACCGCTGTCATAGAGCTACGGCAATGGCCGCAGTAGCAGTGGTTAGAAAACCACTACCATAGCCTATGGTAGCGATTTTTTGGACTACGGCAGTAGTTCATAACTGCTATCGTAGCCCTTTTTTGTAGTAGTGTGTAGATCTTCTTCTTAAAAAAACCATTAAGAAAAGTGGTCTTCACATCCATTTGCCATATTTCATAATCATAGTATGTTGCTATGGCAAGCATAATCCAAATTGATTTGAGCATGGCAACAGGTGAAAATGTTTCATCATAATCTACATCTTATTTTTTGTCTGAAACTCTTAGCCACTAATCTGACTTTATAGGTTTCAACTTGGCCATCCACTCCAATCTTTTCTTATAGACCTATTTACACCCAATAGGATTCACACCCTCTAGTGCATCCACCAAAGTCCATACTTTGTTAGTATACATGGAGTCCATGTCGAATTGCATGGTAGCCAGCCATTTGTCTGAGTCCCTACTCATGACAGCTTCCGTATAGGTCAGAGGTTCATCATTCTCAATGACTTGGGCTTTATTATTCTCAATAATGAATCCATACCTCATAGATACATGTGGCACTCTATCAGACCTATGGATTAAAGTTGTGTGCTCTGGTTCTTTCTTATTTATGTATTTATTTTCTCAAGAAATATCTATTTATTTTTCTTAAACTTCACTAAATTCAATGTTTCTCCCACTGTCTCTTTTTAGGATAAACTCTTTCTCCATAAAAGTGGCATGCCTACTTATAAATACTCTTTGTTCAGTAGGATGGTAGAATAGATATCTCATACTATCTCTAGGATATCCTGTAAATAGATATTTATCTGCTCTAACATCTAGCTTATGTCCAAAAATTTTTTTGACATATGCTGGATAATTCCATAACTTAAGATACTTAAGATTAGGTTTCTGACCTCTCCATATCTCATATGGAGTGCTAGATACAGACTTAGAAGGTACACTATTTAAGATATATACTGCGGTCTCTAGGGCATGACTCCAAAAAGAAATAGATAACTCTATGAAGCACATCATGGATCGTACCATATTCAATAAGGTATGATTTTTCTTTTCGACTACACCATTTAATTGTAGTGTATAAGAATGAGTCATTTAGAAAGAATTTTTTTTACTTTAAGATAGTCTAGAAACTCATTAGATAAGTATTCTCCTTTTCGATCAGATCGAAGGATTTTTATACTTCTTTTAGTTTATTTCTTGACTATACTTTGATACTCTTTGAATTTATCAAAAGCTTCAGATTTGTGTTTCATAAGATACACATATCCAAACCTAGATAAATCATCAGTAAATTTTATAAAATAAGAGTATCCTCCTCTAGCTTGAGTTGTCATAGGACCACATACATTTGTATCTACTAGTCCTAATAACTCACTTATCCTTTCTCCATGTCCCCTAAATAGAGTCTTGATCATTTTACCCATGAAATATGATTCATAAGTTCCTAATGATTCATAATCATAAGGATCAAAAAACTTTTCTTTGTATAACTTGTTAATCCTGTTCTCACTAATATGACCAAGTCGATAATGGCAAAGTAAAGTATTATTTATATTTTCTCTTTTATGCTTTCTATATTCATCAATATGAAAAATATTATCATTCAAATATAGAGTCAACAAACCATTATTAAAAATGCCATTGCATATAATTTTATTAGAATATTTGATCAAGCAACTATTGCTCATTACATCAAGATTATATCCTTGTTTTAATAACAAGGGTATAGATATAATATTTCTAATGATCTTAGGTATATAATAATAATTTGTCAGCTCTAAGATTTTTTCGGAAGATAACTTTAAAATATTTGTCCCTATAGCTTCCGCTTGGATGGACTCTCCTCTAGTGCCATAGAGTTCGAAGTCATCCATCTTTAGACTCCTAATTTTCTACAGCCCCTGCAAAGATTTGCAGATATGAAAATCGCAACTAGTATCTAATATCCAAGAGTTTGAAATGAAAGAATTCAATGACAATATTGTATGTATCTCATACAAATATTTTGGTGCATTATTTACACCAGTCTTCATAGTTGCAAGGTAAGCCTTGCAATTCCTTTTTTAATGATCTATTTTGCTATAGTGAAAATAGGTCATCTGTCCGAAGGCCTTCTTCTCCTTCTTCTTCTTATTTATGCCACCTTTAGGGTTCAGCCTTCTCTTAGAATCTTTTTTGCCTATCTTTTTTTTGGAGATCTCATCTACAAGAAGAAGAGGAGTCTTATCCTTCTTGACATGACTCTCTGCTGTTTTGAGCATATTTAACAGCTCAAGTAAGAAAGTATTCAGTTTGTTCATGTGATAGTTCACAATACACTGAGAAAATAATTCTGAAAGTGATTGCAGGATTAGATTCCAACTCAACTTTCCATCCATGACAAAATCTAATTGGCTTAATTGAGTGATTAGGTCAATTACCATCAATATATGGTCCTGCATGGATGAACCCTCTGCCATCCTGGCATGGAATAACTGCTTAGATATCTCATATCTAGTAGTTCTACTTTATTTTTCATAAAACTCTTTTAGGTTCAATAATATGGATTGAGTGTCCATGCTATCATGCTGCCTCTATAACTCGTTACTCATAGAGGTAAGTATGATGCACTTGATAGTAAGAGAATCATTTTGCCACATCTTGTATGTGGAGTTTTCTTCCTCTGTAGCATCTTCCCCTAATGGCTCAAGATTAGGGGCATCAAAAATATATGAGAGTTTTTCTTGACTGAGTACTATTTTTAGGTTTCTCAGCCAATCTACATAGTTAGGACCGATCAATTTATTTGAATCCAAAATTGAACATAGTGAAAGTGAAAAAGCCATTTATTCTACATAATAAAAAATATTACATAAGCAAACAACTCATGATGACTTACATAATTAAATAAGGACTTTAATTTAATTATCTCCCACTATTTTATCGAATATCATAACCCTTAAATATGATAATCGAGAAAACTTAATCATTTTTCTTAGTAGGATTGAGATCCTAATTTCTTATAGAAGGTCTTGTGGTTGCACCACAAATTTTTTATAAGTTCAAAGGTAGGAACCTCTTTCCAATTGCATCTCATACAATTCTCAATATATTTTTTATCTCTAAAATATTAATAGTCTTGTGTTAGCATAATAAACTATAATATTTTAATTAAGTAGGATCCTTCATTTCTATACAGTCATAATAAAATATAACCGTCCTTGTGGATACACAACAAAGCAGTATATCTATGAGGATTAATGGTGCTCTCAAGCCTTGGGAAGCCAAGGGAAGAGCTAGGATGTTGGCTCCAGAGATTCCAGGGGTTGGTTGGTGCTTCGGAGATTTGAGATTCAAGGTGGAGCAAAAAATCAAAGTTGGAGAATCAAGACTATAGAAAGGATCATTTCTGTAGGTTAGCAAGCTCAATCTAAAATTGGATCGGCTAAGTCTCAAAGGATAGGCCAAATAGAGAGGAGCATGTTTGGGACAGCAGCATGGCATGCAACTGGGTCAGTTCAGTCTAAAACTGAGACTGAACTGACCCAGTCTCAGGTTAGCCAGCTCAGTGCTGAGATTGAGTTGGCTCAGTTCGTAGGTAGAGCTATGCGAGGGTCTATTTAGAGCTAGGATAGAAACTTATCCTAGGGATCTTAAAGCCTGGTTTGAGAGGTCTTAAGGGGGCTAACTCATGTATGAGTCAGGCTTAGATCCAGAGAATGAGAGCATGGAAGATATAGGTATACATGGGCTCGATGAGTACTTTCATGTATTGGATTAGCCAAGAAAGTTTTTGATCGGATCTAATGGCTATGTATAAATACATAGGTTGTATTAGGATTTTAAAAAGGTACAAGCAATATAGATCTTTTCTTTCTTCAACTTCTCTTCTCTCTTTTTTCTAGAGTAGTTGCCCTAGGTTCTTGAAGAAGCCCTAGAGAAAGGGGGCACCTCCCTCAAGCCCAAGGAGGGAGGTGCCCCTGCATAGATCTAGGTAATGGATATATGATTCACTATCTTAGAGAACATCAAAGGTCTCCTGTGGTCTATGATAAAGATTAGAGGCTTTTGCAATATGGCATTAGAGCTAGGTGATGCTAAGATGATACACCAATAATTAGTATCAGAGCTTGATGGTGCGTGGAAGAGAAGGAGAAGTCATACATGATAAAATCAGGAATCTGCATGAGTATTCCAAGATATGTCTCAGATCTTCCTTTGTTATTGCTATGGTTTGGCCAATCGGGAGCAATGGATTGAAGGTGGAGGCTAAGAGGATTAACATGAAGAATTTTTTTTGGGGTGGAAGGTTTGGGTGTATGATTTGCTAGTCGATCTTAGTGGAAAAATTGAGATGTATGATGGTAGATAAGGCAGGGAGTGTTGGAGTGCCGCAGTAGTACTTTTCTTGACATGCAGGCTGAAAGAGGCTCGACGATGCAGCAACCAAGGAAGATATCTTAGTAGAGAGCATCAGAATTCTCTAGAAAGATGGGCAGTATGGGGCTGTTGAAGAGAGATTTTTCAAGGAATAATAATCGAAGAAAGGTTGACGAAGCGACTGTACATCCTTTGATTGTAGGAAGGTGGAAAAGTAGTCAAAGATGTATTCAACGATTTGATCAGAGCATGAATTTGCAAAGCTTTAGGGATGATGGAGATGGATGATCTATGAAGATCTAGTAGGTTAGGGCTAAGCAGCTGTAGAGCAGTATAGAGATGAGTCAGGGAGTGTTGGAGTGCTGCAGGAATGTTATCCTAGAGGCATAGGAGCTAAGAGAGGCTCAGTGGTGCAGCAGTCGAGGGAGGTATCTCACTAAAGAGTGTCAAGGACATCTCAGTGAGATTGAGAGTAGGTCTCAAGGAGAGCCAGAAGATTTCAGAGAGCGCTAGGAGCTCTCAGACAGTCGAGAGTGTCCTGGATCAAGTTTCTTCTATAGGAGCACCAAGGAGAGTTGCAGTTTAGTGGAGTATGGTTTGTGTACAGCAAGAAAGGATACAGATATCTATGAGGAGATAGTATCAAGATGAGTCAGGAAGCACTAGAGTGTTGCAGTAGTGCATTTCTGAAGACACGAGGCTGAGAGAGGCTTGATGGTGCAGCAGCCGAGGGAGGTATCTTAGTAGAGAGTGTCAGGAGGCATCTCAGAAAGACTAGGGGTAGGTCTCAGGGAGAGCCATGGAGTCTCGGGAGCCTTAGGATGAGGTAGGTGGATCTGAGCCTAGGATAGGATTTGAGCTATAGTTCCTCGAGGTATAACTGAAGCGATGGCTGGTGTAGGGGCAGAAGAGGAGAAGGCTAGGGTGGAATTTTTTAGGGTTCAATCGCTGGATTCAGAAGAGTTGGATGAGCACTTGAGTTTTGGAGGTGCCCGTGGGTTGCGGAGGTATCCGGGATGGCTTTGAAAAGGGCCATGGAGTGTAGAAGATTCAAAGGGGTAGTGATAGTGCTCGAGGTCCAGCGGCAGGCTCAATAATGCAGTGTTGAGTGGTTGACCTCAAGGGACTCGATGATAGAGTTGACTTCTATGGCATCAGGTGGACTTCGAATATAGGTGGAGCTCCGCAGTGGTGGCTTCACAAGTGGAGAAAAAATTTGGCATAATTTCAAAGCTGAGGGTCAGTACTAGTGATGCATAGTTACTGGGGGAGCGGCATGTGTAGGTGGACAAGTATAGCTCTAAGGAGATTGTGTCGGATGATACAGCATGTGTTGGTGTAGAAATGCTGTAGATTCTTCAGAAAAGTCTAGAGAAAGTGATGCAACTGCTAAGCAGAAAGGATCCTACAATTTCAGGATGGTACCAAGAAGCAAGCATAGGTCTTCAACAGTGGAGGCGGTCATCCCAATGGCCTCAAAGATTCACAATAGCTGAAGAGGATTGGCGGAGGTGATGTTTGCATAGGTGCTATCAGGATGCACAGCGATAGCAGGATCGTGCAAGAGTGCATTGCCAAGGGATTTACCAAGGCTTGGGGCACCAAGGTGGAGATTGTAAGGATTGATGGTGCTCCCAAGCCTTGGGAGGCCACAAAAGGAGCCAGGATGTTGGCTCTAGGGATTCTAGGGGCTTGGTTCGTGCTTTGAAGATCTAAAATTCAAGATGGAGCAAAAAACCAAAGTTGGGGAATCAAGACTGCAGAAAGGGTCATTTCTGCAGGTTAGCCAGCTCAGTCTGAAACTGGATCGGCTAAGTCTCAAAGGACAGGCCAAATAGAAAAGAGCACGTTCGAGACTACAGCATGGCACGCAACTAGGTCGGCTCAATCTAAAACTGAGTCGATCCAATCTTAGATTAGCCAGCTCAATGTTGAGACTGAGCTGGCTCAGTCCGCAGGCAGAGCTACGCAAGGGTCTATTTGGGGCTAAAATAGGGACTTATCCTAGGGGTCTTAAGGCCTAGTTTGGAAGGTTTTAAGGGGGCTAACTCATGTATGGGTCGGGCTTAGATCCAGAGGATGAGAGTATGGGAGACATGGGTATACATGGGTTCGATGAGTGCTTTCATGTATTAGATTAGCTAGGAGAGTTTTTGGTCAGGCCTAATGGCTATGTATAAATATATATGTTGTATTAGGATTTTAAAAGAGTGTAAGCAATATAGATATTTTGTACCTTCAATATCTCTTCTCACTTCTCTCTAGAGTAGTTGCCTTAGATTCCCGAAGAAGCCCTAGAGAGAGGGGGCACCTCCCTCAAGTCCAAGAAGGGAGGTGCCCCAGCATAAATCTAGGTAATAGATCTATGATACGCTATCTTAGAGAATGTCAAAGGTCTCCTGTGGTCCATGCTAAAGATCAGGAGCTTCTGTAATATGGCATCAGAGCTAGGTGATGCCAAGACGATGCACCAACAATATCCAAAATGTATTATGCATTAGATCAATATTACATTAGTCCCTATAATCGATCTTGTGGTTATACAACAAACCTAATATGATTTTTGACATAATAATGAACTAGCATGAAAGAAGGCCTTAATGTAGTGAATCAAAAGAATCCATCCATCGAGCTGGCTCGATCCACCATTAAGTAGACTCGATAGCATCTGACCCGAGCACCACTTTCTGTTCGCTTGAGAGTGCTGGCTTGAATCTGCCTCGAGCCACCTCGAACTTACCTCAAGTCGGATTGGCTGCGTATCCAAGCCGACTCAGCTGCTTATCGAAGTCAGATTCCAACAGGAATGCCTAAGCACCCAATCTAGAATTAAATCAATCGAATTAAATAGGTAAGTGGGAGAGAGGTGGGGGTCTTTTCGTTGCTTTTCTTAGACATCAATGAATTGATCAGATCAGACAACGGAACCAATTAGAAACCACGTTCTCTTTACCAATCATGAACCACTTTTCTAGACACTAATTGATCAATTTGATATCCAGACTGGTTCTATTATCGGTTAATTACACTACAACTTAATATAATTTTATAGAGAACTTTAATTGATCTCTATACACATTCTAATTCAAAACATATAACATACATGAATTAATCATTTGAATTATATCAGCATGTATCATCACTTTAGGACAACCATCATCACATAGTGAACATTTGTCACTATGCCAGGGCAACCTTACAGAATGATATGCATTATAATCTAATTATGAATAATTAAACATGATCACATCACATTAAAAATATGCTAAAATTTTAAATATGATCAGATCATATTGATAATTTTGCCATTAAAACATAAACAAAACAATATATGATTTAGTTTAATAATGTTTGCTCTGATACCACTATAGGGTTTGCTGTACAGAGTGGAAGCACAAATTTCAAAATAAAATTTTGAAATTATAAAATCAAATCCAAAACCTAGGACCACCTTATTAGAATTTAAATTATATAATATGTATTTATAACATAAATGAAGGTATTAGAATATACCTCTGATCGCTAAAACCTAACTTGACTTTGATAGCCGATAGCAGTCCATCAGGGGTTCCACCAGATGCTCATGTGTTCACCCTTTAATGTTGATCCACATAAAAATTTGATCAAGACACCAGCATCTCTGATTATTTTTATTATACTTTTTATGCTAAGAACTTTAATTATTTGGACAGAACCTTTCTTAGGCTTTGCTGTCATCCTTCTTGCTTACCCTTTCTTATCTTTCTTTTCTTCTTGTTTTTCTTTACAATCTTTCTAAGCCCTTATCCTAGAGCAGACCTTTTGTCCTTAATCAGAACTTATCTTAACAAGAAAAGAAAGAAAGAAATTGGACAACTAGGAAGAGTGGTAAGAAAGAAAGAAGAGTTCTAAATTGCATTGGACTCTTGGAGCGCACCCCTATTTATAATGTACGTAGGGGTGCTTCCACCAAATTCTCACACCCTTTCCCTTGGTTTCTCTCATGCCCATCCATTATTCTCACACCCCACTAGAAGAAAATGCCACATGAAATCCATAAAATTAATACGAAGAGGTGCCTTAAAGCAAAAGAACTCCTCGTAAAATTCTACGTAACTTTCTTCTGAAGAGTCACAATACTTTCATATTGGTATCATCAATTCCCACCATTGATCAACATCAAATACTAATCAAATGGACCAAAAGAATGGCACCAAATCAAAAGATGGCATGGGAAACTTGGGCGTGGAAAAGTCAAACCTTCAAGGCATTTGACTTGGTCCAAGAGGCACCTACAATCAAGGGGGCGGCAAAGAGTTGGTCTTTATCCAATTTTTAGATAACCAATGAAGAGAATAACTAGCAGAAAGACTCTTCTGTTCCCTCTCTTCATCTAAAATCATGTAACAAAATTTACATGAATAACTAAGGAAGACTTTGGTATCAAAATACATCCATGCACCACATGTCCCTAGCACATGGACGAAATCCCACACGCTAAAGAAAGAGAGTCTTTGGCATGTGGATTGCTTATTTATGTTACCCAATCCCTTGGTCAGCAAGCCAAGGATCAATCCAATCAATTAGCTAAATTTGATTTGACTCAAATTAGATTTAATCAGCCTAAATTAGATCACGATTCGAATCCGATTCGAATCTAGATGCTAGGTTTGCAATATGTGCTAGCATATTCAACCTATAAATATAATCTAATCCAATTAGACCCTTGATCAATTTTCTTTATGTGTGATCCATTGGGTTCCACATCTAGTCAGCAGTAGATTCGGATGTAATTTGACCTAATTTAGTTAGAACTTAACCAAACCAATTTAGGTCAAAACTTGCTAACCCGATTTGATCAATCAGATTTCAGGGAGAAGTTTTGGAATCTCAAATCTAGAGTTAATAGATTGATTATTCTTTGGTTGGGCTTGGAATTGGAATGTTTTGATAGAGAACTCCTTTCGGGTTTGCATTGTTACTCCATTTGTTAGAAGGGACTTGAGGTTTTCCAAAAAAAATCATCAAATCATGAAGGGAGTTAAGAGAAGAAATAAGGCTGTAGATCACAAAAAAGGTTTGATACTTAAGTCTTCTTATATTTTTGTTAAGAGCACATATTGGCCTGATTATGACCTCTATGTGAAACTAACCAACTGCAATTAATTTCTTAGGCAAAGAGTTTTGGCATTTCAATCAAGATCAGAATATCAGTGTTCTTTCGAAAGAGCTCAAGAGAATTCGATATGTATTATAGATGGAGAGGATCTAGTTCTGATATGCCATGTAAATTTTATGCCAAGATTTTATAGAATAAATACTCTTGGAAGGAGACCATTTAGGAGCTTCTAATTTTTGTTTTCTATTTTATTCCAAAATTTATACTTATATTTTTATTTTTTTATAAGTTTTTTGGAGAAAAAGAAACTTGGAGTTTAGGCCAGTCCAAGTCCATAATTAAATGTTGTATTTGATTTGGTTGGTTAGCCAAAAAATCAACTGGATTGCTAGTAAACCTGAAAAACTAATGGTGTAAGATTTTGGTTGGTGCTCCTATGAAAACCAACTGGATTAGTTTGTGAGCCTGGAAAAATAAACGTACAGTAATCCAGGAAGGATTATAGTAGAATTTTCAAGAAAATGTTGGAAAGTGGACGTAGGAGTGGGTTGCTTTGAACTACTATAAATTTCATATATTTGTTATACCTTCTTATTCTTACTTTACATGCTATGCTTAACTTGCTTGGTTTTACTTGTTAGTTAGCAATTTGTATGATTTAATTTTGCTACTATTTATATCACACACATCTTGGCCACACTCTTTAGATAACTTTTAAAGTACATGCTTGTTAAAGTTCAATTAATGTTAAAATTTTTGAGAACCCAATTTATCCCCTCTCTTGGGTAGCTACCTCTAGGCAACACCCAAGTTAAAATTAAAATCACTCCCCAAGCATCTAAAATATGCATATCTAAGCCCTTGCCAGTAATCATTTCATTGGACCTAGACCCCATACAAGAGGAAGAATTACTGACTATTCTTTAAAAAATTAAAGAAGCATTAGAATGGACCATGGCTGATATAAAGAGAATTAGCCCCTCGATTGTTCAGCATAGAATTCACCTATTAGAGGAAACTAAATCAAAACAAGATCCCCGAAGAAGACTCAACCCAGCCATGAAAGATGTTGTGAAAAAGAAAATAATTTAACCCCTTGACAATAGAATAATATATCTAATCTCAAATAGTTTATGGATAAGCCTAGTACAAGTGGTACCCAAGAAGTTAAAAGTTACTATAGTCCAAAATGATAATACTGAACTGATCCCAACTAGAGTTCAAACTAGATGGAGGGTTAGTATTGATTATAGAAAATTAAATATGGCCATCCTAAAGGACCATTTTTCTCTACTTTTTATAGACCAAATATTAGAATGATTAGCAGGGCATGACTTTTACTATTTTTTGGATGGATACTCTAACTATAACTAGATTCCTATAGCCTCTAAGGATCAAGAAAAGACTACCTTTACCTATCCATTTGGAACATTTGCCTACAGACACATGCCCTTTGGGTTATATAATGCACCAGCTACTTTTCAAATGTGCATAACTAGTATTTTCTCAGATATGGTTGAATAATTCTTAGAGATTTTCATGAATGACTTTTTCATCTTTAGATCCATCTTCACTGATTGTCTGCATAATTTTAAATTAGTTTTAGAAAGATGTAAAGAGAAGCACCTTGTTTTGGATTGAAAAAATATCAATTTATAGTTAAGGTATAGTTCTTGGTCATGCAATTTCGAAAAAAAGCATCGAAGTGGATAAAGCCAAGATGGATTTAATTGAAAACCTTCCACTATCAAAATCACTAAAAGAAATTTGCTCTTTTTTTGCACACACTAATTTTTATAGAAAAGTTATCAAAAATTTTAGTAAAGTGGCTCAACCATTAACTAACTTATTAGCCAAAGATGTTAAATTTGACTTCACACTTGAATGTCTCTAGTCTTTTAAAAATTTAAAATAGAATTAACTACTGCCCCGATTGTTCATCCTCCTATTTGGACTCAATCTTTTAACCTTATGTGTGGTGCATCCAATCATGCCATAAGAGTTGTCCCAGGTCAAAAGATCAATAATTTATCATGAGTAATCTATTATGCAAGTAGGACCTTAAATGAAGCATAGCTTAATTACTCAATCATTGAAAAAGAATTTTTAGCTATGGTATTGGCTCTAGAAAAATTTAAGTCCTATTTAGTGGGGTCTAATGCAATCATCTACACAGATCACTCAGCAATTATGCATCTTCTCTCAAAAAAAGATGCCAAGGCATGCTTAATCAGATGGATCCTACTATAACAAGAATTTGACCTTGATATCAAAGAAAAAAAGAATATTGAAAATGGAGTAGCTGATCACCTATCTCGTTTAACCGATGTATCAACTGAAGAAATACCTATTAATGAGTCTTTTTGTGATGAACAACTGATGTCAATAACCTTAGAACCATGGTATGCTGACATAGTAAATTTTCTAGTCATCAGCTAAATTCTCATAAACTAGACCACCTAGGATAAGAATAAATTTTTCTCCCAAGTGAAGTACTTCATTTGGGATGATCCATATTTATTTAAACAATATCCTTACTAAATCATAAGAAGATGTGTCCTGGATCTTGAAGTAGAAGCAATTTATCATTTTGCCATGACCAAGCTTGTGGTGGTCATTTTGGAGCTAAAAAGACAATAGCTAAAGTGCTCCAATGTGGATCCTATTGGCCTAATCTATTTAGAGATGTCTATGAATACTATAAAAGTTGTGTTAGGTGTTAACAAATAGGATGGATCACAAGAAAGATATGATGCTTATGAATCCAATTTTAATTATAGAAATTTTTTATGTATGGGGAATAGACTTCATGGGATCATTTTCAAAATCTTTTGAGAATGAGTACATCTTGGTAGCCATAGATTATATCTCTAAGTGAGTAGAGGCCATGTCATGCAAGACCAATGATAGTAGGATTATTGTAAAATTTTTTAAAGAAAACGTCCTCTCCTGGTTTGGTACCCCTAGAGCTATCATCAGTGATCGCATAACACACTTCTGCAACTGATCCTTTACATCACTGATGAAGAAAAATAACATTACCCACAAGCTAGCCATGCCTTATCACCAGCAGACGGGTAGGCAAATTGAGGTTTCTAACCACCAAACTAAGCTAATCTTAAAAAAGACCGTAAACACTAATAGAAAAGACTGGTCATTAAAGTTAATAGATGTACTATGGACATATCGCACAGCTTTCAAGATCAACTTAGAAATATCTCCATATAAGAATATTTTTGGTAAGGCATGTCACTTACCAGTAGAATTGGAACACAAGGTGATGTGGGCCATAAAATAATTGAACATAGACTTGGATGCGGCCAGAGGCTAGAGAAAATTACAGATAAACAAATTTGATGAAATTAGGAATGAAGCCTATAAAAATACTAAAATTTATAAAGAAAGAACTAAAGCTTTTCATGATCAAGCAATTAATAGAAAGTCTTTTATACTTAGATAAAAAATTCTTTTATATAATTCTAGGCTACACCTACTCCTAGAAAAATAAAGATTTAGATGGATTGGACCATATATAGTCAAGAAAGTCTTCTCACACGGGGTCATAGAAATTAAAAACTCAAATAATTATGCTACTTTTAAAGTTAATGGATAACAATTGAAACCATTCTTGGAATTATCCACCAAACTTAATGAAGAAGCTATAGTTCTTTATGAATCTACCTATTTCGATTGACTTACTATTAAGTCTGGCTAAAGACGTTAAACTTAGTGCTCCTGAAAGGTAACCCAGAATCTTTGAATTTCATTTTTATTTTTTTAGTTTATTTAGATTCTACTTCAATTACTCTATTAGATATTATTAAAGCAAAGTTAGGGAAAACTACATCTGCTATCTTCAAGACCCAGGCTGGACTAAAAATATATTAAGCTTAGGTGACTCTTTTCCTTTTTCTTTTTTTTATCTATCACACTCTATTTTTCTCCTTCATTGAGGATAACGAAAATTAAATTAGGAGAGAAGAGAATAACTAATGTTAAATTTGAGTAAGTCCTTAAGCATGATTTGAAATAATTAGCTTTATGTACCTAAATTTTATTTTGATTAAGAGTTAATTAGACATCCTAATCAATAAATGATTAATGATCTAGATAATTTTAGAGATACTGAGGAGCAAAGTATTAAGAAATCAAATGAATAATAGGGTTTGGTGTTGAAAAATAATGTCCTAAAGCCAATCATCTAGGTTATAGATAATTGAGCTCTTTATTATAATTATATATAAATTTTTTATTAATAAAAATTATTTGGTATCTTTCATCATAAGTTATGCATATTCTATATCAAACTTCTATATTTGATGAAAGTCCTTAGAACTACTTCCAAATGATAAAGGAGGATTTACTGTATAGTTCTAAAATTCATGTTCCTGACTAAACGATATGTCATTAAAAAGGATGATGACATTTATCAAGTATGGATCATTGTGTGTCATATTGATTAGTTATCCTCGTAACCAAAGAGTGTATGACACTAGTGTAGTATGTGAGTGAGATGTAGAAGTACATCATCATCGAATAGTAACTCATCTACTGAGTGCTTTGCTGTCAAGAGTAACTCGTAAAGGATATAGGCATGAGTATCCTTCAGACCGAACAATACTATGATGACTTGCAAGCAACTCATTATGCTTTGGTATCGAACTATCTATATTTCTAATGCAGTGACGAAAGGCTACTGGATATAGTCAAGTACTTACGAAGTCTATGTGTGAGTCAAGATAGGATTGACCCCTCCAGACTATTAGAGATAATAAATCACTGTATTTTAATTTAGCAAAGCTTTGGCCAAGATAATTCATATGATGGATTTGAAAAGTTGAAATACAATGTGGATGACTCATTTATGGTTGACAGCAAATCCTATGTCATTCTGAGCATTCGAGGTCAAAGAGATGAATTATGTAGTATCCATATGCCAAGATTTTTGAATATTGCTTTGCAAATATTCGACCTATCTAGACGTTGGAAACTATTACTAGATGATAACTTCGATTAGTCTTGGTACAGAAAATGGTGTTGATGCCAGAGTTGCTAGAGTTAGGGAAGATAAGACTACCAATGAGACCTATAAGATGAAGTCTTGACCAGAGTTGGCTCTAGCAGGATCCTCCGACGGTCAAGTTAGTTCTCTAGCCAACAAGAATGGAGTACTCCGAAAAAGTTTAACAAAGTTTTGAGCAAAGAAGAGAGCTTAGAGATAAAACATATCTGAAAGATTTCTTATATAGATAGAGCTTATAACAAACTAATGGTGACAGCCATAACTACCTGATAGTGGGCCGTTCGGGATCACGTGGAGTTTGTTACGAAGGATAGTGTCCATTGTCGCGACGTGCCAGTTTATTGGGATTTAATGGTTGAAGTTTGGATGGGACAGTTATAAGCAATGAAGGACTTCACATCATAGTAGTTCAAGAGAGGTTTAGATGTCTCCGAGATCGTCTGTGTATTGATCGATATTCACTATGTTGAGAATTAATGCCGAGGTCCTTCTAGCGATAGAGAGAAGTTCGACTGGAAGGAGCCGTTTGGACAACTAGGAGTCTGAGAGGAGTTCTGCTGAAGGAGTCCGGCTTGAAGGAGTTCAGAAGAAATCCTACTGAAGGAGTCAGGAAGTTCTACTGAAGGAGTCCAGAAGGAGTTCTGCTAGAAGAGTTGGGCTTGATGGAATTTGGAAGGAGTTCGATTAGAGGAGTCTGACTTGAAGAAGTCTAGAAGGAGTTTGATCGAAGGAATCTGGAAGGGGTTCTACTGGAGGAGTCCAGCTTGAAGGAGTTTGATTGGAGGAGTCTGGCTTGAAGGAGTCTAAAAGGAGTTCGATTGGAGGAGTCTGAAAGGAGTTCTGCTGGAGGAGTCCGATTTGACGAAGTCTAGAAGGAGTTTGATTGAAGGAGTCTGGCTTGAAGGAGTCCGAAAGGAGTTCGACTGGAGGAGTTTGAAAGAAGTTTTGCTGAAGAAATCCAGCTTAGAGAAGATTTGATAAGATAGGAGTTCGACAAACTTTAAGATTAACCAGACCAGGTTATGTTGGGATGGAATGCTTGAACAGTTGC
The DNA here is from genome assembly GCA_006176705.1 of Cocos nucifera. Taxonomy (NCBI): domain Eukaryota; kingdom Viridiplantae; phylum Streptophyta; class Magnoliopsida; order Arecales; family Arecaceae; genus Cocos; species Cocos nucifera. The sequence goes on from QRFJ01000025.1 coordinate 3,229,583, forward strand.
CTAGGCAGGCGCTTTCACTATTCAAGCTTGTCCAAAAGGAGTTCAACCAGAACTAGTCACATAGTTGAGAAGGTCAGTGAGTTGATTGGAGGATGGCCATCTCAAGATCATCCTGAGACAAGACAACAAGCTGAACTTCGATAGGAGTAGGGTTAACCACAACAATAGTCTCCCTACTTTCGAGTTTGAAATTTGAAGGGAGTACAAAAAAGGCCACTGCCGAAGTTCTTTTTCTGGTTCTACACTCATTGGATGGAGAGTCTTGGCACTTATTATGCTAGCACTGAAGCTTCTTAAATGTGAGGTGATTTAGAAAGATAGTTTTTCAAAAACTCTCATGGAAACTCTACCCTAGGTATGGAGCAATTAGGGTTCGATCATCCATCAGTCATCTACCATGATGAGTGGGATACATGTCGATCGAAGATCAGCCGGAGAAGACCTACCATCATAACCATCTCGGGCTCTGCAGGATATTTAAATTCATCTTCTTCTCCTAGGACCTCACTTTTCTTTGAGCTCTTCTCTTTCTTCCTCTAGTATCCTTTTTTCTGCTCAAGAGTCCTTCAATTTCTTCTTCTATTTCTTCCTCTTGCGAATGCTTTTCTGCTCGATTTCCATCATGCCAGTCATCTTGTTGTCTTTCTCGATTAGTCTAGGTTAGTTTTATAATATTTTCTTTGATTATTTTGGTGTCTTTTGCATCTTGTCACTTTGGTTTGCTCAAGAAGATTTTGCACCTTATTTTCTTGATTTTTTGAAGATTTTTTAGTGTTCGTTTGATCTGAATGTCTTCAAAAACTTCTCAGTCTATCGATTCTTGAAGTTCGTCTGGTCCAGCCTTCCAAAACCCTAATCCCATAGATAAGATCAATCTTAGAAGTATATCCCATCCGATCTTTATATCGGGTATGATCTCCTATACCTTGACCCCAGACGATTTTTCATTAATTATGATACAATATAGGGTCCCTCCAGAATATGAACTAAAACTCCCTAGTCTGAGTGACTGGGCTTGTTCTCCCCCACTTGGCCAATTTTGTCTATACTTGGAAGCTCTTCATGCTGGACTAAGACTTCCTCTTCCACTTTTCGTAGTTGCGCTTTTCCATTTTTTGAACATCTTCTTAGCTTCCGTAGTATCGAACTCTTTTAGATTTATGATCGGATTCCTCTCCCTTTGCCACTTGGTTGAAGTTCATCCGACTATTTCTCTTTTTAGAAACTATTTTACCTCCAAACGTCTTCCTTCTACGAAGGACTGGTGGTACTTCTTATTCCAGTTCAATAAGAAGGGGTTACTGAAAGGTGCTCCTTCTATCCACAACTGAAAAGAAAAGTTATTCTTCATGTATTATCCAACTCTGATGTTAGGGCTTTCTCCTTGGAGTCTCCTTAGAGAGTCGGTCCGCTGAGCTTCTAGCCTAGATAGGGGCAATCTTGATTCTATCAATAAGCTTAAAACTTACCAGGCTCCTCTCCTTTCTAAACTTTTGAAAAAATAGACTCTATTCAATATGGGCTTGAGTCCTCTCAACCCTGCTGGTATACTTTTCTACTTTGTGAACTTTTATAAGATTTCATATGTATATGTTGTTGATTGTAATTCCTTCTTTATCGTAGAGATGGATGTCGAAGTAGTAGAAATGCTCACCAAGAAACTTTATGCCCGAAAGAGGAAAGAAAAGGCACCGGGCGAAAGCTCGAAGAAGGCAAAGGTCGACACTCCAAGCTTCGTGACTCCCACTACTGCCACCGTTGCCTCCAAAGTTGTCGAAGGTGCTGAAGTCATACATGTTGCCGAGGTTGGTGCTGTTGATGGGAGCTCTATGCCTCCAACATCCTCGAGCCCTCTAGCCAAAGATCAAGCTCCACAGTCTCCACCGAAAGAGAGAGAGGAGGGGAAGAGAAGAAAAAGATGAAGGTCATCGTGAAGGTGTTCTGCAAGACTCATCCTGGTGAGTCCAACGATGATAGCGATGACTTAGGAGAAGATCCCTTTAGCAACTCAGAGATCATCTGAGACCTAACTAATAAGTCCACCATGTTCGAGGTGGTAGACCGAATGGCCAACCTTGACCATGCATAGCTCATTTGGGATTCCCTTGAGACCTTCCTCAAGGTAATTGTCTTATTGATTCTCTTTTCTCTCTTCTTTTTTTTTTGCATGCATAACATCATTCATTTGTTGCAGTCAGGTCACCAAATACTTGTCTATATCAGAATGATGCATCGTCTGAGGGTAGAAGCCCTAAAGGTTCAGGAGGATCTTCAGGCTAAAGTTGCCCAACATCAGGAAGAGAAAGCTGCCAAGGTTGATCACCTCGTAAAGGAGAAGATGGTTGAAGTCAGAGGTCTCTAGGAGGTGCTTAAGAAGGAGGAGCTTGCCTTTGCAGGACTAAAGGCCGCTCTAGCCTTAAAGGAGGAGAGGAGGAAGAAGGCCGAGGTCAAGGTTGTTGAGTTGAAGGATCAAATTTTAAGGCAAATTTTGGAAGCAAAGATTCAGGCAGTGGAAGAGTTCACCTCTGAAATGAGGAACCTGAATGTTAAATTTAGCCAGCAAGCCCTCACCAAAGGGTTTGAACTCTGTAAAGATAGAGTGGCTTATAGATTCCCCGAGCTTGATCTAAGCTTCCTAGACGAGAAAGTTTCTATTGAAGAGGCAGGACCAACTACTACCACGGTCGATCCTTCTCCAGCCAAAGTTGCTCTCGAGCCCTCTGAACTTGCTATCGAGGCACCTGAACCTGCACTGGAGCCTAAGGTTGTGGAGAATGCTCCTACCTCATTCGCTGTCGCATCCGCTGAGGTTGAGAATCTTGAATAGTTGTATTTTTTCTTCTTTCTTTTTGATGTACATACAACATTTTGAACAATAAAAGTAGATCTTCTTTCTTTACACTTGTATTGTTTATTATTCAGAATTCTTTTAGCAATCAAAGTCATGACCCGTTGTCTCCAGTCGAGGCCGATTCCCTACCTAAGGGCATTCCTCTGAAATCAATGGTTAAAAAATTAAGAAAAAAGGTTCATCACTTGAAGAAGAAGTTGAAGAAAGTAGAAGACGAGCATCAGAAGTTGAGGAAGGACTGTTCCAAGGTGACGATTGAGATCACCCACCTTCGTCAAGTGCATAAGAAGGAACTTATGGATATTCTTAATAAAAAATGGCACTTGACTGAAGAATTAGAATGGATGCAGAAGCTCGATAATGAGAAGTGATAAGTGGTAAAAATATACTAATAAAAGTATTAAATTATAAAATAAATTAATCTATTTCTTTAGAAATTAATATTTTTATTAATCTTACATAAGAAAGAAGGCCACCAATGTGAAGATCTTATTTTTTTGATTCAGATGAAATAAATTTCAAGCAAAACAGACTTCAAATGAGCCCAAAATTGAATTTCAAAGAAAAAATAATTCGGTTTGGTTTAAATCGGTTCAGAAAATCGACTCAGTAGACCGTCCAGTTCGACTACACCAGTAGACCGACCTGCTGACGCAGCACTGATGTCAGTATTTTTCGTGGCGCATGATGGACCGACTTAAGAGCATTTTGAAAATTTCACATGAAGAAGCGCGCTCTGATTGGCTGAAAAATGCGGCGGTCCACACAACACCGGGCTCGCGCATAGTCTACAGAGGATAATTTGAAAATTTTGTTTGATCCGATGGGTGCCTTTCATTGAGATTTGATCGGATGGCCGACATGCATGCACTGATGAATGGCATCCGTAGCTCCCGGTCGAGATCCAACGGCTGAGATTCATTCCGACATTAAACTAAAAATCAGAAGCCTTCTTTGTGTGCGATCGGATGGCCCAGATTCAATCCAACAATTGATCCAATGGCTGGAATGAATTTCGACTTGATCTGGAATATTTTAAAGGATTTTAAAATAATTTTTGGACCGTTTGATCAACATCTAACGGTTAGAATCATCTAGATCTTAATTTGAGTTGTTTTGGGAGTCTTAAACCTAATTTTCAAAGGATTTTAGAAAAAAATCAATCTCTAGGCTATAAAACCTGCTATTGCCATAGAAAAAAAGAAGAAGAGAGTGAGAGAAAAAAAAAGAGAAAAAGAGGGGAGTCAGAGTAAAAAAAAAATAACAGAGAGAAAGAGAGGAGAGAGGTAGAAAGAGAAAAGAGATTTGTGAAAAAAAGAAAAAGATTTTTATTTTTATTTTTCGACAATCAGAATATTGATCAAGGAGCTTCTTCTTCTTCACCAAGTTCTTCACACCAAGAGCGATGGACAATCAATTTCAGCAATCAAACAGTCTAATTTTTTTATGCTTTTTATTTTATTTGCTATTTTTAAACTTATTATCATGAACTAAATTTTCTTTTACTAAGGCTAAAGTGTAGCCACTCTTTTGATGCAATATTCAGTATGATTTATTTTTAATTTTAAATTTTATTCATTAAGAGTATATAAATCTGATCTCAATGCTTTTAGATTACTGATCGTCTTCTAATTGATCTGATGAACATAGATGTTACGGATCAAGTACATCTATGTTATTGCTTCTTGATTATATATCTTGTATTATGAATCAAATTAGAATTCATATGCGAAAATTTTAGTGCACTTTGGACGTAGCGTATTTTAATTAAAAAATTTCACAAAACTTAATTTATTAATATTTATTTAAATTACATCTGGACCAAAGAATAATTAATAAATATTGATAGTTTTGCTATGCCTGGACCAAAGGATAGTGAATAAATTAGGAGACTCCATCGTCATATGAAATAAAATTAATCTAATAATTTGAATATTGTATCCACTAAGTTGGTGAACTGATTGTCTTAGTAACCCATTGCTCTTAAGTTTAAAATCCTAATAATTACACTCTCTCTATTTCCTTAAAATTTTTAATTATTTCTTTATTTTATTCTTTAATTTCTTATTCTCATAAATCGATCTTCTAAATAAAGTATAGGAAAGAGCTTTTCAGTACTTATTTTCTAATCCTCTAGGGACGATACTCTTCTCATTCACTTTATTACTTGATCGATTGGTGCACTTGCCATAGCTATAAATTAGTACGCATCAAGTTTTTGGCACTGTTGCCGGAGATTGTGTCTAAAATAATATTGAAGTTTTGATCCTAGCTTTACTTTAGAAATTTATTTTTAATTTTTATTATTTTTTTAAAAAAAAAATTTATTCAGTTTATAACACATACTGGACATATTAACTTACTATCTTTAGATCCAGAAATTGAAAGGACCATTAGAAGACTACAATAAGAAAGAAACATGGCAGCTGAAGATCCTAACGACATCAATCTAGGATTGGATATGGCGACCGAAGGACAGCATGAAGCTATTCGACCAATACATCATCCATTAAATGATTACATCACACCATCTATAGTCGATGTAGCTTCGAGCATCAAGAGACCGCCAGTGCGAGCAAACAACTTCAAAATAAAATCGACAATGATCCAGATGATTCAATCAATTGTTCAATTTAGTGGACACATGCATGATGATCTGAATGCCCATATTTCTAATTTTCTTGAACTTTGCGATACTTTTAAAATTAATGGGGTGTCGGATGATGCTATTAGATTAAGGTTATTTCCTTTCTCTTTACGGGATAAAGCTAAGAGTTGGCTTCATTCTCTTCCTACAGGTTCTATCACAACTTGGGATGTTCTAGCCCAAAAATTCTTAGCCAAGTACTTTCCACCTTCCAAGACTGCTAAGATGCGCAACGATATCACTTCTTTTATGCAGATGGACATGGAGACACTAAATGAGGCTTGAGAGCATTTCAAGGAATTACTGAGGAGATGTCCACATCATCAACTATCCGTATGGCTTCAGGTACAAACTTTCTATAATGGTTAATCTTCTACTAATCGTTCTATGATTGATGCAGTAGCAGGAGGAACCATTAACCAAAAAATGGAGGAAGAAGCCTTTGATTTGATCGATGAGATGGCATTAAATAGCTATCAGTGGTAGACAGAATGCATGATGCCAAAAAGACTAGCAGCTATGTAGGGAGTAGATTGCGTGCCAACCTTATTAGCTAAAATTGCAGCCCTTAGAGCCAAAGTCAATAACTTAAAGGGAATAGCTATGCATATTCAGAGCATTACCTATGACCTATGTGGAGGAGGACACGATACGAGCAATTACCAGACGGATAGTCCTTTTGCTAAAACAACTGATATAGCTAATTATGTTAGTAATTTTTTTAGGCCGCAACAAAACAATCCCTACTTAACACATACAATCAAGGGTGGAGGCAGCACCCAAATTTCTCATGGAGCAATCAAAATGCAGCACAACAGCCACCCTCGGGATTCCAAGTACCTAAAAAGAAGTCCAACATGGAAGAGCTGATGGTCAAATTCATGCAAAATCAAGAAGTAACTATAAAAAATTTGGAAGCCAAACTTAGGCAAGACCACGCTGCAGCAATTCAAAACTTGGAGATGCAAATAGGTCAAATGGCTAAGATAATCTCCGAGAGACCTCAAGGATCCTTACCCAGCAACATGGAGACCAATCCAAGGGAGCAAGTCAATGCTATCACCCTAAGAGGTGGTACAAAGTTGGAGGAGAAACATCAGAAGAAAGAGATTGAAGAGCCAACTATAAATAAGGAACCATCAACTAAAATTCGTCAGTCACCAAAACAACCAGCAGATGGATGGTCTCCAGGTATATGGTTTGCCGATCCAAATGCGAAGCCCTACGTACCGCCACTACCATTCCCAGAGAGATAAATACAACATCCAGATAAAAAATTTTCTAACTTTTTCAAAATATTAAAAAATTTACATATTAATATTTCTTTTATAGATGCTCTTACTCAAATGCCCAGGTATGCCAAGTTTCTCAAAAAAATCCTAACAAATAAGAAAAAGCTGAAGGAGCATGAGAGAATAAATTTGAATGAAGAATGCTCAAAAATACTTCAAAATAAATTACCACAGAAGCTAAAAGATCAAGGGAGTTTTACCATCCCCTGCATTATTGGTGATTGTAGTTTTGATAAAGTTTTATGTGATTTAGGAGCAAGTATTAATCTCATGCCTTTTTCTATTTTCAGAAAGCTGGGTCTAGGAAAACCAAAGCCTACCACTATTACCCTTCAATTAGCCGATAGATCCATTAAATATCCAAGAGGTCTAGTGGAGGATGTCTTGGTAAAGATAAACAAATTTATTTTTCCTATTGATTTTATTGTTCTTGATATGAAAGAAGATTATGATGTACCTCTTATTTTAGGGAGACCCTTTTTAGCTACTAGAGGAGCTTTAATAGATGTTCAATAAGGAAAATTAATTCTTAGAGTCTAAGATGAACAAGTTATTTTTAATATTTTCAAAGATACTAAATATACTGATGATAATCAAACTTGTTTTCTAATTGATATTATTAACAATCCAGTATATGAGAATTCTGTAGAAAATAGGTTTGAGACTATAAAAGCTAGTAATGCCCAATTGAAAGAGGACTCGATCAAACATGAAAGTATTCCAATTGAAGTGGCACCAGATTGATCCACTTTAGAACTCAAAGAAAGTCAAGCTGAAGACTATAAATCAGAACTATTAGATAGGTTGTTTCTTTTCTTTTAAGTTTTGATCAATTTTTCTTTTCTTTTATTTTTTAGTAATTTATTGTTGCTCTTTTACTGCTTTGGTGTGTATTTTTAATTTTGTAGAAAAAAATCAATGAGAGCTCAAGCAAAATTTCAAAGCTCCAAAAAATCAGACTAAACCAAATCAGGTGTATTCCTTCCTATCCTTTATTGCACCTTTTATTTTTCTTTCTCCTTTAAGATAATGTAGAATAATAATAATAAAAAAACCATGTGTCAAGAAGAAAATCTTGAGCAAGATAGACTGGATAAGTGATAAAAGATAGAATTATTTGCTAATGAATGTAACGAGTTAAAGAAGTAGATTAGTTGGTCAACTTTTAGCAGCCTACTTAGGTCATTAAAAGAATATTAGCACTTCTAATTGCACATTTACACTAACAAGGCAAAGTAGGTATTGATTATAAGGCCAACTGAGGATTCAATTATCACTAAAAATTGATAATTAATATACATTCTAATCAAAAAAAATTGAATTTAAGAAAAGAGCTACCTGCCTAAAAATAAAGTGCAAAAGACAGAGTATATGTGGATTGCCCAAAGCCTAGTAACTGGGTCTCTGCACCTAGGTCAAGTGTGAAAATTCACGTAAAATGATGAAGAAAAGGCCACGATGCTCAGCACAAAAAAAAAAAGGCAGTGTGAAAGCTACCTTAATTCATGAGTATAAAATTGAGAATGTATAGAAAATTGACCAAAATAGGTGATAAGAGAGGATACTTTTGTTCTTTTAATTTAATACTAAAATGCTAAAGTTAGTCATCATGAATACAAGTGCTATAGATCTTTGATGTACTCTAAGAAAGTTTTTAATTGTATTGACTAAAAAATTTACTTCTGAAGCTCAATACTTAATTAGCAGTATTTTCTAAACTTTTTGACCTTTAGTCTTAGATTTTATCTTTGTGATAGATAATCTTATTGAAACATGGTATTAAATAAAATATTGCTAAGGGACTAGCAATGACTAAGTTGGGGGGTGTGATAAGTGGTAAAAATATACTAATAAAAATATTAAATTATAAAATAAATTAATCTATTTCTTTAGAAATTAATACTTTTATTAATCTTGTGTAGAAAAGAAGGCTACTAATGTGAAGATCTTATTTTTTTAGTTCAGATGAAATAAATTTCAGGCAAAATAGACTTCAAACGAGCCCGAAATTGAATTTCTAAAAAAAAAAAAAACTTGATTCGGTTCAAATCAGTTCAGAAAATCAGCTCAGCAGATCGCTCGATTTGATCGCACCAACAGACCGACCCGCTGACACATCGCTGACATCAGGATGATGTCAGCATTTTTTGCAGCACATGGTGGACCGACTTAAGGGCATTTTGAAAATTTTATATGAAGAAGTGCACTCCGATTGGCTGAAGAATGCGGCGGTCCATGCAACACTGGACTCGCGCATGGTCTACAAAGGATAATTTGAGAATTTTGTCTAATTCGATGGGCACCTTTCACTGAGATTTGATCGGACGACCGACACGCATGCGCTGACGAACGGCATCCGTAGCTCCCGATCGAGATCTAATGGTTGAGATTCATCCTGACAATAAACTAAAGATTAGAAGCCTTCTTTGTGTGCGATTGGACGGCCCAGTTTCAATCCAATGATTGATCCAACGGCTGGCATGAATTTTGACTTGATCTGAGATATTTTAAAGGATTTTTAAGTAATTTTTGGACCGTTTAATCAACATCTAATGGTCAGAATCATTCAGATCCTAATTTGAGTTATTTTGAGAGTCTTAAACCTAATTTTCAAAGGATTTTAGGAAAAAATCAATCTCTGGGCTATAAAACCTGCTATTGCCGTAGAAAAAAAGAAGAAGAGAGTAAGAGAAAAAAAAAGAGAAAAAGAGGGGAGTTAGAGTAAAAAAAAAAATAGAGAGAAAGAGAGGAGAGAGATAGAAAGAGAAGAGAGATTTGTGAGAAAAAGAAAAGGGTTTTTAATTTTTTTTTTTCGATAATCAGAATATTGATCAAGGAGCTTCTTCTTCTTCACCAAGTTCTCCACACCAAGAGCGACGGACAATCAATTTTAGCAATCAAACAGTCTAATTTCTTTATACTTTTTATTTTATTTGCTATTTTTGAACTTGTTATCATGAACTAAATTTTTTTTTACTAAGGCTAAGGTGTAGCCACTCTTTTGATGCAATATTCAGTATGATTTATTTTTAATTTTAAATTTTATTCATGAGGAGTATATAAATCTGATCTTAATGCTTTTAGATTACTGACCATCTTCTAATTGATCTGATGAACATAGATGTTACGGATCAAGTACATCTATATTATTGCTTCTTGATTATATATCTTGTATTATGAATCAAATTAGAATTTATATGCATGCAGAAATTTTAGTGCACTTTGGATGCATATATATTTTAATTAGAGGATTTCACAAAACTTAATGCATTAGTATTTATTTAAATTACACCTAGACCAAAGGATAATTAATAAATATTGATAGTTTTGCCATGCCTGGACCAAAGGATAGTGAATAAATTAGGAGACTCCACCATCACATGAAATAAAATTAATCTAATAATTTGAATATTGTATTGACTGAGTTGGTGAACTGATTGCCTTAGTAACCCTTTGCTCTTAAGTTTAAAACCCTAATAATTACACTCTCTCTATTTTCTTAAAATTTTTAATTATTTTTTTCTTTTGTTCTTTAATTTCTTATTCTCATAAATCGGTCTTCTAAATAAAGCATAAGAACGAGCTTTTCAGTACTTGTTTTCCAATCCTCTAGAGATGATACTCTACTCATTCACTTTATTACTTGATCGACTGGTGCACTTGCCATAGCTATAAATTAGCACACATCAAGAAGGCTTGGGCCTTGACGTCCATGGTTAGCTTTCTTGAAGTTAAGCTCAATGCGGCTAAAAAGCAAATTCAGCTATTGGAAGGAAGCTCGCCATGGTCTATCGATAAGGCACGGTATGATTATGATTGGTTGAAAAAAATTTTTGAGCTCTAGAAATAACTTCATGATGCCAAAGTTTGGCACAACGACCATAGGCTAGGCTGCGCGAAAAAAATGAATAGGCTAAAAAATGAGCTTAAAGTTGCTCACGATCAGGTGGCTCATCTTCAAAAATGATTGGCCGACCTTCAGCAAGCTAGTACAAATAGAGAGTCAGAACAACTTGCCTTCCTGAGGAGGTCCTTTGGAGATCTTTCCAAGACATATGGGAAGGAGAAGGCCGAGCTTCAATAGCGAAGATCCAGATGAGTTAAGGGCGACAAGCTATTGAGGATGTGAAGACTGAGTTGACGGTCTTGAGGAAGAGATTGCATGAATCGGAAGATGAGTGCTGAAGGATGAATAAGTTATTTGGAGAGAGCCTGCTAAAATGGAAGGAGCTTGAAGAAGATGTTGTTAGCTTGAAATAATCTCTGGTGCTGGTCGGGGTTGATAGCCCAAAGTCAAAAGAGTTCGATCCATCTTAGGTCCTCATCTGTCTTCCTTTTTTTTTGTAATTGGTCTTGCTTTGCTGACCTTCCTAAGTAATGAATCTTTCTTTTTAATGAATTGAGTTTTTTTTATCCTTTCGTACTGCCCGGGTTTGATTCCGTTATTTCTTCTTTTTCTTTGCTCTATTTGTTGAAAAGGTATCTTCCTCTCGTCCAACATGATCAACGATCTTCATTTGTGTCTGAACAAAGTTCTCTCCCTATCTTAGGAGATCAGAGGTCTTCATTCATGTCAAGACGAAGTCCTTCTTCTGTCCCTAATAAGGCCATTGGGGCACATAAGGACTATTGTAAGGACCTCTCCCCTCCTTCTGTCTTAAAGAATTGGAGGTCTTCATCCGTGTCAAGATGAGGTTCTCCTCCTGTTCCTAACATGATTAGTTTTTGCTCTTATTAGGATAAGATTCTTCTCCTATTTCTAACAGAACAATAGGGGCACGAAAAGGCGTGTTAGGATGAGGTTCTTCTCCTGTTCCTGATATGGTTAATTTTTACTCTTGTTAGGACGAGGTTCTCCTTCTGTTCCTAATAGGATAGTAGGTGTTAGATGTGTGCCCTAGAAGCCAAATTGGCTAAACACTTGTAATACACTTCTAAGGATAATTTTATAATTTTGATTATAAATTAATAAAAAAATTATTTTCTATCATAGTGTGTATTTAAAATGATATATTTTTTGAGTTAATAGTAATGATAATTCATATTTTCAAGAGTTAAAAATTTAAAATATAAATTTTTATAATTAACTCATAAACTGCTTCTGACCGTAAGATCATCATGACGATGGTGATCGATCCAAAAGATTGGTGTATGATCGCTTTCTTAGGATAGATGTGCCTTGAGTCTATGGTGTGAAGACACCGAAGCGAGAGTATAGGTACTTGTTAGAAAATGAGGGCACTGAGCATGACCATCTTGAGCAATCATAAGAAAGTCTACCTTCTCATCGATGACTGGCTTGATGCTGTAGTGGTGTGTCTGGTCATCGATGACTGGCTTAATACTGCAGTGGTGTGTCTGGTTCTTTGACTTGATGTGCATTGGCAGTTCACCTTGAGGTTGTTATAGTTTGACTGCATCATAACTTGGTCTCCTAACCATTCAAAATCCTGAGGTGTATGTTGGCTATAGCATGTTCATTATAGGAATTGGATTGTACCAATAGAAGATTTATCTACCTCGGTAGATGAGGAGTAGCCCTACGATAATCATGAGATTGAGTTCTTAAGTCTATGGCCATGGTAGAGTGAAGATGATAGAAAGAGTTTCTATTAGGATTTCATATCAGACTCGAGTCAAATGATTAATTCATATGACTGATGTTGGGTTTGATGAGTTCACCTTAATCCTAATCCTATCGAGGCTCAAGATAGAAGAACCCAATCACACAGATAGCTGCACCAAGAGATTTACTTTTAGTTCTAATAGATTGCCAGCATATACTACTAGATATCACTGGTGGATTTTAGAAGCAATTAGAATGATTTTGATGAACGATCATTCTAATTATATGAATCAAAAAAGTTCTGATCCATCGAAAGGTATTTCGATGATGACGATGATAGAAATCATGGCATATCTTATTATCATATGAAACTAAACCTAACTAGATCACATAAATAAGTGTTTGGATCTAGATGTCATCAATTGAGCTAATCCAGTTTGATTGATTTAGATTAGATCCAATCAGGTTTAAGGTAATCATGCTAGCACATGATTGAACCTGGCTCTCCTTCTGTAATCTTTCTGATTCATCGCAATCAAGTTAAATTTGATTTGACTCATTCCTATATCTTGAATAGATTTTTTTTCATCTGACTAAAATTAGTCCAGGTTAGATTAATTATAGAAATTAAATCCATTCCTAGTGCAATTGGACTAGGGTTAAAAGTTGACCTATTTGAGAGAATTGAGGGTCACCAAATTAGATGCTTTTAGAAAATTATCTAAAAATTATTTTGATCTAATTTTTGGATATGTGATAGGGCTCAAGACATGCTATGGGTTTGCCAAATTTTTTGATTTATGGTGGTGGTTTGACTAGGTTTTGATAGAGTTTGATTTGGATCAAACTCTTGAGGGAAGAGTCCTAGGCGCAATGGACTCTTCCTTATCTACTCATGTCATCCACTTTTTGAATCATTTTTGGCAACAAAACTTGATGGAATCTGGTGGTTTCATGTGGAGAATAAGTCCTAGAGTCATAATGATAAAATAAATTGGTTATTTGGTCAAAGAGGGACTCTATGTGGCATTGGGATTAAAAACCTTTCTCATGTCAAAAAGCATGCATCGCACAAAATTAATTTCCATGCCCAAGTGCTATCATCCATACCATATCCTATGCCTCTCTATCCTCTCTCTCTCTCCTCTCTTCTACACACCTAAAATGTTAGGCATAAATCTGAGTAGAAGATCCAAGGTTTTTGGCATAAGATTCAAGACCTACGTGATGGTGTTCTTGAGACAGACGAGCTGCCCTCAAAAATTATTTTGAAGGATCAATAGATCATATTCAGATCTAATCTTTGGAGAAGAGATTCATGATGAGAAAACATTCAGATCCTGCCTGAGTAGATATCGATAAAGGCTAGGTGAGTGCATGGTTTCTTTCAGAACCTCAGGAACGATCAGGATCATCGCAGGATAATTAGATTATCCAAACAGGTACTTGAAATTAAACTTGATTTATTTTTATTTTTAAATTTTAATATTAGATCACCATGATCAGATCTGAGAATTCTTAGATTTGATTAGATTATAAAAATTTTTGTAGAAAAATCCACCTCAGATTTGATCAGATCTGGACAATCTTGCAGTGGAAAATCATATTTTTTCTTCAACTGGTGTCAGAGCTGCGTTAACAATTCTTCAAATCTATTTTAGATCTAATTTAATTTTTATTTATAATCTAATATTAAGTAATTTTATATGTCACATCAGATATGATTAGATATAAAATTAAAAAATTAAAAATTATATAATTTAGATCTATAATGTATGAGATGCATGACTAGACTAAGAATAGAATAGTTCTATGTGTAGTCTAGTATGATCATGTTGTTAATTTAATTAAATATAATTTTAGATCTATTTTATTTTTATTTTTTTAATATTATAATTATTATAACTAGATCTAAAAAGTAAAAAATATAATTTTTAATTTTTAATTTATTCATATGAGATATGAAAGATGTATGCTTAGATTAGTTATAGAATAGTTCTATAAACTATCTAGAATAGTTTTATTTTGATGTGATCAAATTTAAAATATTATTTTTTATATTTAATATGTGATATTTTAGATCTAAAGGCATGCATGGTTGATTGAATTATGATACATGAGATGTATGTAAGACACATATAGATTAGATCTTTTATATATGTGATATATGATTTAGATCTAACTAATTTTATTTTAGAAAATATATTTTTGATTAAGGCATTCTTCTTAGCCATCTGATCATAAAAATAAAGTAGGATTTAAAGACCCTTTTCTTCCATTCGATGGGATATTCTTATGATGTGTAGGGTGCTGCGCGTTCGTCCTTAATCAGAAATTAAAATTTATTTTCTATAAAATCCTAGATTTTAAAATTCTAAAATTTTATTACATATTTTATTTATGAATCCAATGCTTAATTAAAAATAAAATTATAAAATTAATTAGATATAAAAATTATGAATTTTTAGATCTAAGATATTTTCATAAAATTGAGTTTGGGCTTGGGTAGCTTAATTAGGTCTAGCGGTTGATCAAACCGAATTAAGAGTTAGTTAGGTGGGATCAAAGAAAGCTTAGATTGATTAGCTTAATAGGATTAAGTCTGGATCAAGATTGAATCACATTGAGACGTGACTCGATCAAGTCAAAACCTAATTTGGCTCTACAGTTTAAGCTTGGATTGTAGGCTAACCCTATTAGTTCTGATTTGATAATTTGGTATCTAAGATAAGTCTGATAGATACGATCAACTGATTTTTAATTGAAAGCTACTCGATCTGAATGGATTCTTGTCGAGTTAATGACATATCCCTTCCATCGGTCTCACTTACCTGGCCATTTGTGTCGATCCAGTTCTGATTTGAGGTGGCTAACAATTCGAGCCAACCCATGCCACTAGGTTAGTCATAATTATTATGACTAAGTTAAGTCAAGTTTAAATAGACCTAAATTAAATCATTTTAAGAAAATATTAAGTCTAAGGTCTTCCATCATTGTAGATATACGGGCCCTTTCCAGGGTTGATTGTTCTCGACTGGATACAGTGGTTCAGTTGCACCGAGAAAATGCAACCATGTCTAGATGCTACGAGTTGGAGGATGGATTGGGCTCAATATTTCAGATATGGTAAAAGATCCAATTAGAAATTCAATTCATGCAAATGGTGGGTCTGACTTAACTAAGGAGTGGAGCAATATTCCGGACATGGTGAGCTTCATGAATTAGAAATCAGATTTGGGTGCACCATAATTAGAGAATCATTAGACAAGAGTTGTCCACTCATCAGTTGACCCATCACCAATAACTGTTAGGTGAGATGGTGAGTCAGTTGGTAGGACCACACCATCCACTAGAAATCTATAATCATAAAGATTTTTGCATCTCTCCCAAGAAAGTATAGGGATTTGAGTAAATAGTGAAAGCCTAATTTATTTAAAACTAAAACATCTAAATAAATTGGTTAAGTCTAATTACAAAATCTAACTAAAAATTTTGACTCTCTATAGAAAAATGTCTGCATCCAATCCACTAGACCGTATCCTGGACATCCATAGACCGACTAGATCCAACTATAAGGATTGGCTCCAGAACTTCAAAATATTTTTGGATTCTGAGAAGTTGACTCATATGTTGGAACAAAATTCTCTCACTTTACCAGCATGTCTGTCTACTAATCAGAGAGTATCTCTAAAAAAATGGATGGATGAAGATAACAAAGCCAGGTATTACATGTTGGGCTCGATATCTGATGAGCTACAGTGCCAACATGAAGACATTAAGACTAGTCGCCAAATGTTAGCTTATCTACAAGAGTTGTTTGGTGAACAAAGTCGTACAGCCAAATATCAAGTCACTAAAAAACTTTTTAAGACTCAGATGCATGATGGATGGTTTAAAATCTTTGTCTGATGATGATCAAGGACTTAGAAGAGCTTGAGAAGCTTGGTGTCAAGTTAGATCAGGACCTACAAATTGATATAATTCTATAGTCTTTGATTGATGCGTATGGGTAGTTCATCATGAACTACCATATATATAAACTTCAAAATACCTTGGCTGAGCTTATGAATATGCTGGTTACTACTGAGCTCTCTATAAAAGGTTCAAAGGGCTCAGTGCTTGCTATGGAGTAGACTTCTTCCAAGAGAAAATCTTTTGGAAAGAAGAAAAAGACCGCGAAGAAGCGGAAGATGGAAGGTGGGAAGAAGAAAACCGCTAACAAGAAAAAAAATTTCATTGCAACACAAACGGCCACTAGAAGCAGAACTGCCCTCTTTAGCTAGCCAGCCTGAAGAACAAGAAGGAGGCATGTACTTCTGGAGGTATGCTCATTATAAAATCTAATCTTACGATTTTTTCTGCATCTAGTTGGGTGCTTGACTCTTGTTCTAGTGCTCACTTGTATACTTCTATGTAGGATCTTGAGGATAGCAAGAGGCTGAAGGGTAGTGAGATGATCCTACACATCAGAAATGGAGTAAGAGTTGCTACTGTGGCCATGGAAACCTACCCTCTTTGATTACCGTCAGGATTAGATCTAATTCTTAAAGATTATTTTTATGTGCCTATAGTAAACAAAAATTTGATTTCTATTTCATGCTTAGCATAAGAAGGCTATGTAATTAGTTTTCTTAAAGATCATTATAATATTTTTTATAAAAAAAATAAAATTGCAAGTGGTTTTCTTATAAATGGTCTCTATCAGTTACATATTGATGTTTCTATTTTTAAGATCGAGCAAAATGTGAATACCATAGGATCAAAGCGACCTAAAGATAGTCTAAATGATAGGTATCTTTGGCACCTTAGGCTAAGTCATATAGCTGAAGATAGGATTAATAAATTAGAAAAATTTGGACTATTGAGTCTGTTGACTTTCGACTCATATCTGATTTATGAATCATGTCTTCATGGCAAAATGACCAAGCTTCCTTTTGTAGGACATGGGAAAAGGGCCACAGACCTACTTGCCTTAGTACATACTGATGTATGTGATCCATTTGATGTACCGACTAGGGGCAATTATGTCTACTTCATCATCTTTACTAATGATCTATCTCGGTATGGGTATGTGTATTTGATGTAACATAAATTTGAATTCTTTAAAAAGTTCAAGAAATTCAGACTTGAAGTAGAAAAATAAATAGAAAAATCCATTAAGGTTCTTCAATATCGAGGAGGCAAATACCTTAGTCAAAAATTTCTAGACTATCTTAAGGATAATGGCATTGTCTCATAATGGACTCCACCTAAAATACCTCAACTTAACAAGATTTCAGAATGGAGAAACCAGACTCTATTAGATATGGTTCGATCCATGATGAGTTTCACGGACCTTCCTGAGTTTTTTTGGGGACATAGTCTGATGATCGCTATATATTTACTGAATAAGTTTTCCTCTAAAATCGTTCATACCATACCGTATGAGATATGGCATGGTAAGAAACCAAGTCTGAGTCATCTCAGAATTTAGGATTGTTTGGCCCATGTCAAGAGATAATAGGTGGATAAATTAGAGTTTAGATCCTTTAGAGCTTGATTTATTGGATATCCTAAAGAGTCATTAAGATATTATTTCTATCTTTCGGAAGATCACAATGTGATTGTAAGTCGACATGCCATCTTTCTTGAAAAATAATTTATTCTAGATGGTGGCATCGGAAGATAAATTAGACTTGAGGAGAAAGTCTTCGATGAGAAACGAGCTAAGAAACCTATGGAATTCAATCAGATTGAGCTAACCCAGATACTACCTCCTCCACCTTGTAGATCAAGTAGAATTTTTCATCCTCCTGAAAGATATTTAGGTATTATCTCAGAGGACATCGAGAAAATGTTCCTCATAGAAAATAGGATTCATGGTGATGATCCCAAAACCTATAAAGAGGCGATATTAGATATCGACTCTGAGAAATAGTTAGAGGTAATGAAGTCAGAGATTGACTCAATGCGCTCGAACCAAACCTAGACCTTGGTAGATCCACCTGAAGGTATAGTACCTACTGAGTGTAAATGGATCTTCAAGAGAAAGATAGGTGCTGATAGAAATGTAGAGACATTCAAAGTAAGGCTCGTAGTGAAAGGGTATAGTCAGCGCAAAAGCATTAATTATCAAGATACTTTTTCATCAGTAGCCATGCTCAAATTCATCCATACATTGCTAGCTATTACAGTCTATTTCAATTATGAAAAATGACAGATGGACATGAAAACGACATTCTTAAATAGATATCTTGAGAAAGATATCTATATAGAACAACCGCTAGGTTTCAAATCTAGTGATGATGATCAAAAGGTATGCAAGCTGCAAGGTCCATATATAGACTTAAGCAAGCATCTCGGAGTTGGAATGCTCATTTCAATGATGTAATCAAATCATTTGGATTCATCAAGAATGAGAAGGAGTCCTATGTTTTTATAAAGATCAGTGAGAGTGCTATTATTTTTCTCATACTGTACGTAGATGGCATCCTTCTAATTAGAAATGATATTTTCATATTAACTACAATCAAAATATAGCTGTCTAAGAAGTTCTCAATGAAAGATCTAGGAGAGGCATCCTTTATTTTGAGAATTAAGGTTTACAGGGATATATCGAATAGAATGCTGAGTCTCTCATAGAAAATGTACATAGAAGAGGTACTGAAGAGGTTCAGCATAAAAAACTCCAAGAGGGATTTAGTACCTTTTAGACATGGTATTCATCTCTTTAAGAAGATGTGCCCTAGCACACCTGAGGAGATTGAACGCATAAATAAGATCTCTTATACTTTGGCAATAAGGAGCCTCATGTATGTCATGCTATGTACACGATCTAATATTGCCCATGCTATCAGTATCACGAGTAGGTATCAGTCGAATCTAGGTGAAGAGAATTAAACTTTTGTGAAATGTATCCTTAAGTACTTGAGAAGGACTAAGGATATATTTCTAGTTTTTAGTAATGGAGAACTCCAGGTCCAGGGGTATACAGACTCGATTTTATGTCCGACATAGATGATCGAAAGTCGACATCTGAAAGTTTATTTATTTGTAATGGTGGAGCTATCAGTTGGAAGAGTTCCAAGTAGATGGTGATAGTAGACTCCACCATAGAAGCAGAGTACATCGCTGCATCGGAGGCTACAAAGAAGGCATTCTGGTATAAAAAGTTTTTCATAGAGCTCGGAGTGATGCCATCAGATGCCGTTCCTCTATACTGCGACAACAATGATGCCATATCCCTAGCTAAGGAGCCGAGGTCTCACCAAAAATTCAAGCACATAAAGCGTGATTAGGAGCGGAGTAGATATAGAGTGAAGCAGTTACGGTGAAGCACTTTCAATCCGTGATTACCTCGAAGGAATACGCTAGAGCTCAAGAGAGTCGACTACTAACATGACATGGTCGGCTGACCTACTGATAAAGCTATTAAGCCAGTAGAAAGTAAAGCCCACCTGAACAAAGATGAGAACATGAAGATTTGAGCTAATTAGCTTTAGGTCAAGTGGAGTTGTTAGAATTGTGCCCTAGAACTAGATTTGGCGTAAACACTTGTAATACACTTCTAAGAGCAATTCATTTAATTTGAACTATACATTAATAAAAAATTATTTCTATCATAGTGTATATTTAAAGGTGATACAATTCTTTGATGTTAATATAATGCATAATTTATATTTTCAAAAAGTTTAAAAATTTTAAGACATGAATTTTTTATAATTAACTCATAAACTATCTTTGATCGTAGGATCATCACGAGGATGGTGATGGATCCAGGGTTGGTAAGCGATACTTTTTTAAGATAGATGTGTCTTGAAGACTATGTGTTGGAGACACCATACATAAGAGTATGGTACTCGTTAGAGCAATGAGGGCCTGATGTGACCATCCGAGCAGTCATAAGGAAGTCTATCTTCTCGTTGATGACTGGCTCAAAGCTATAGTTGTGTAACAGTGTTCTTTGATTTGAGATGCATGCGACAGTTCATTTGAGGGGTTATAGTTTGACTACACATAACTCTGATCTCAACTACCATTCAAAATCTGAGGTGTGAAGTTGGCTATAGTATTATATATAGGAATTGTGGATTAATACTCAATAGGTGGATATATACCTTGGTAGATGAGAAAGTAACTCACATGATAATCAGTAGATTGAGTCTTAAGACATGGCCATGGCAGAGTGAAGAATAAGAGAAGAGTTTCTACTTAGTGCGTTTCACATTCAGACTGATCAAAATGATTAATTCATATTGTTGGATGTTGGGTTTTTGAACCGAGTTCACCTTAACCCTAATCCTACTCGGAGGCTCAAGAATAGAAGAAACCCAATCACACAAATAGGCTACATCGAGAGTTTTACCTTTAGTTTTGATGGATTGCCACCATATACGCTGAGGTGTTATGTGGTTTTTGGGAGCAATTAGCTGTTTTGATAATCGAGTGCATTTTATTGTATGAAATCAGAAATAGTTTTGATCTATCGAAAGGTGTCTTCGAGATATGTCGATGATAGAGATCGTCGATACTATCTCATTACCATACAAATGAACTTAACTAGATCAACAATAAGGATTTGATCTGGATATCATCAATAATTAAGCTAATGCCATTCGATTGAATTTCGGATAGGATTCAATCAGGTTCAAGGTAATCCTGCTAGCCAGACGATTGACTTGGCTTTCTCATTCTATAATCTTTTGATCATATATAACTAACGTCAAATTTGAATTTGACTTATTCTCTTATTCTTGAATGAGTTTTATTTTCATCTGATTGGATGGCCAATTTAGGTCAGATTACTTTATAAAACATTAATCCATTCCAGTGCCAATTAGACGTAGGATCAAAAGTTTGACTCTATTTTGAGAGAATTAAAGAGTCACCTGATCAGATAGCTTCTAGAAATTTTTTTTCAGAAAATTGATTTTTGGATTCTGATTTTTCTGGATATTGTGATAGGGTTAGAACATTCTATGGGTGTACAAACTTTTTGATTTTGATGGGTGGTTTATGAATGGTGTTTTGATCTGGAGTTTGGATTTGGATCAAACTCTTGAGGAAAGAAGTCTAGGTTGCAACATGACTTCTTCCTTTCTAATCATTCGCCCACTTTTTGTTATCAATTTTGGGCAACAAAACAGATAGTGTCTGGTGGTTTCTGTTAGATATATCTGTGCCCTAGAAGCAGAATTGGCTGACAATTGTAAAAACTTCTAGGGGCAAAATTGTATTTTGACAAAAAGCAATAATGGGGTTATTTTCTATCAACATATGTGCTATTTAGTGTCTGTGATACATACCTTTGAAGCTTAATGGTAATGAAATTCATATTTTTCCAAAGAGTTTGAAAACTTTAAGAAATGAAATCAGTGTTAACCTATAAAATTGCTCCGACCATAGGATCATCACGAGGATGGTGATTGATCCGCGAAAGGATTGGTGTAAACATTCTCTTTTATAGATGAATTTGATCTGGTGTGTGAGCACCGAGTGAGAGTACCAGGTACTCGTTAGGAGGAATGAGGCATGAGCCGTACCACCCTCGAGTAGTCATTTAGGGGAGTCTTTTACCATCTCGTCAATGACCGAAACTCGATCGTCATTGTGCAGTATGTGTCTGTTCTTTTGACCTATGGTGCATCGTACAGTCACCTTGAGGGTGGTTAATAGTTTTGACTACACCATTACTTCTCCACCATCTGCCCTCATCGGTCCACACATTATGACACCCTGCAGGTGTATGATGTTGGCTATAGTGAGTTCATCTGTAACTAAATGCACGCTGCTCATAGGACTGGAATTCTACTCTACCCGCTCGGAGCTGTAGAGGCAGCAGCCCTATGAAGCATTGAGAATCAAAGGTCCAGAACCCATGCGCAATGCAGAGTGACAATAATAGAAAGATGTTTTCTTATTTAGATTTTCACACTTGGCTCGTGAATCCGAATGATTACATCATATTGATAGCAACTAGGTGTTTACGAGTTACTTAACCCTAATCTGATTCAGGAGGCTTCATAGATAGATAGAACTGAATACACAAGTAGCTGCACCAAGATGTTCCACTTCAAGCTCTGATGGGTTTGCCAACCATATACGCTAGGTGCCATTATGCGATTTTGGGAGCAATTAGAATGATTTAGAATGATGCGAATTCTGCTATTCGAATAAAGAGCTTACCTGAATCCACTGAAAAGGAAGTTTTCGATTCATGTCGATGATAGAGATCATGACAATCATCCTTACGCAACAGACATTTGACCTAACTGAGTCACACAACCAAAAGGTTTGAATTACTGGTGATCATCATTGAACTGATCTAAGTCAATTATATGTAAATCGAGATTCCAAGTTAGGTTCAAGTACGAATCGTGCAGCACTCGATTTGAACCTAAAGTTCTTCTTTGCTTCATATATACATTAGTGTGTCTTGTCTGAGCCAAAGGAGTTTTTGTGCTTAATATTCAGAGGCCTTCATTGGTCTTGACGGAAGGTTGTCCAAGTCAGAATAGATGTGTCTTATTTTAAAATAGGACATTACCTGCCATTTTTGGTCACCGCATTTCTTGTTCTTTGAACTTTGGTCAAAAAGGTCACCTTTGATTGGTCACAACGTTGACCATTGAACCTTTGACTTCTTGCCAACATCGTCATGCACCTATTCGGAGAAGTAGGTGGCGGGCCATAGTCCCCCTCTGACACAAACCTGGAAGGATGAAGGCGCAAGCCACCCTAGGCAATGTGGCCTCAATTGGAGGCGACCCTAGGAGTCCTTGGTTGGAAAGGACTCCATCTCCTATTTTGGATCCCAATTAGAGTTCTTCTAAGAACAACTTTGGATGGTCTTAGGCACCCTTCTAAGAAGGAATACAGAAGGACTCTATCTCCATCCAATCAGATTTAGAATCTGAGATTTCTACCAAAGGGTTGTGAGTGGATGGTTGGGAAGAAGAGGAGTTTTGGATCACAGCTAGTCTATAAATAAAGACACCTCGTTCCAACTCAGATTCAATACACAATGATGAGATATAGTTTCCCACGCCCCCAAGGCTGTATCTCTTCCTCTTGCTACTCTCCAGCCAAAACCTCCTTCTCTCTTCCTCCCTCCAGGATTCAAAAGGGTTTGGAACCCTTGGTGTGGCGATCAGATCAAAGAAAGGTCACATCGAAAGCAAGAAGGCTGCATACTTGGCAAAGAGCGACGTTGCAAGTCTTCAAAAGGAGTTTTGAAAGATCCTCACGATTAAATCCAGATGTATCTTTTTGGTCGGCGTGATAGAGAAGAAGAGGATCTCTAGATCCACCCTCTAGTACGGCAGATATCGGAGGGACCAGGGCCGCTTGCGTGGCTAGAAATCCAAGAACCTTCCGCTGCAAACAGGGATCAATCAAACAGGGTATATCAGGCTGTACCCAGAGCAGGGGTAAATTCAAAATTTGATTAATTTATCTATTTAATTTGTATTTTATTAAAATAATAGAAATAGATTGAACATATCAACTGATTCTAATTGAGATTAAGAAGAAAAATTTATTAAATATAGTCTCTTGAATCGATCAGTATCTGACACGAACCTGGCCGGGAAAATTTAAGGTATTTCCCTTCAACTGGTATCAGAGCCATGGTTCTAAAATTATTTAGTCTAATTTTAATTTATTTTAATTATAAAATACTTGATTTCAGTAATGTCACATGAGATACTGATCAGATCTAAAATCAGAAAAAAAATTAAAAAATTGGAAATAATTTGGATCTAAGATTAAAGATATTGCATGAATAGTTCTTAGAAATAGAAATAGTTCTTAGATATTCTTGCATATTTTTGATTTATACTGATTAAAAATGTTTTAGATCTTTTATTTACTATTTTTTGGATATATAAAATTATAATAAGCACTCTAAAAAATAACAAACTAAATATTTAATTTTTTGAAATATAAATTGAAGATATGATTGATGCATGTTTAGCCTCAAGTTGTAGAATTATTCTACATAATTATCTAAGATTAAGAATTTAATTTGATTAGATCAATTAGAATCTAATTTTTTAAATTTATTATGAGATAATTTTATAGATTCTAAAAATATGCATGATTATTGATACATGAGATGTATATCAAATATGCCATATGATTAGATCTATCTTGTATAGTAGATATATGATTGAGATCTGATACTATTCTTGTAGTATTGAGTATTCCTGATTAAGGGTTCCTCTTGGCTTGTCCGAATTCTAAAATGAAGAAGGGTTTAAAGGCCCTATTTTCCATTCGATGGGGTTTTCTTAATGAATTGTAGGGTCCTGCAATGTTCTCTTCTAATCAGAAACCCAAAACTTACTTTCGCAAAAATCTAAGATTCCTGAAACCCTAGAATTTAATTATGCCTATTTTAATTTATGAACCACTACTTAATATAAGAATTAAGATTTATGAAATAGTTAATTAGGTCTAAACATTGAAGAAATTTCAAGATCTAAGACATATCATAATACTGTGGTTCGGGCTTGGGTAGCTCATCATTAGGTTAAGCGGTTGATGCAAACGAATCAAGAGTTGGTTAGATGGGATCAACAAATTGCTTAAATTGACCAGCCTAAATTAGGATAAGTCCTGGGTCAGAGATCAAGTCACGATCAAAGTTAAGACCTAATTAGCTCAGAGTTAGAGTCTGGAATTGTGAGGCTAACCCCAATTGGGTTCTGGCTCAATCAATTTGTGTCCTAAGATAAGTTTGGCCAGACGACCAACTGGTTTTTTAATTGGAAGCTACTCGACCCTGAATGCTTTTGTACCGAGTTAATGGCATAATTCCTTCCAATCGATCTCCAACTACCTGGCCATATCTGTTAACACAGATTCTAATCTGAGGTGGTCAATAATCACGAGCTACACCCATGCCACTTAGGTTAGTATAATTGTTATGACACTAGCAGTCTAGTTTAATGAAACCTGAATCGAATCTCATAAGAACAAGATTAAGTCTGATGTCTTCCACCATTGTAGATGTGGGGCCCTTCCCGGGTTGATTGTTTCTCGGTGGATTATGTGGGCTCAAGTTCACCGAAAAGACGAAACCACATGTTACTTAGGCATTGGATGCTATGCGGCTGGAGGAGAGTTGGGCCTTATATTCTGAATACGGTGAGAGACTTAATTAAGGAACCCAATCTATAATGCAAATGGTGGGTTCCTTGACTTAAACTAAGGAAGTGCATCAATATTCCGGATATGGCTGAGATCATGAATTAGAGCACCAAGTTTGTGGCAACATGGATTAGCAGAATCTTGAACAAGAGTTTGTTCACTCATGTGGCTAACCCATCACCAAATAACTGTTTAGATGAGGTGAATGAAGTCTGTTGGTGAGACCGCACCACCCACTAGAAAATCATTAATCGTGAAGATTTTCACATCTCTAAGAGGGAGTGTAGGGATACCGATGAAAATTAGTGAAGCTAATTTTATTTAAAATAAAAATCTCTAAAACAAATGGTACAAGTCAAAATTATAGTATCTACTACGAATCTTTGACTCTCTCAGAAATAATGTCTTGCGTCCAACCCCATTGGGCATGTAATCCTGGAACACACATAACTGACCCGGACCATTTAAAGATTGCTCAGGAAACTACAAAATTGGTTTTTGGGCTTCGAGAAGTTAAACCCATGTTTTGGACAAGGACCCTCCCCACATATCCAGCCGGTCCATCTGTTGAACAGAGGAGCGTCTCTGGAAAAATGGAATTGACGAAGAATTAATAAGGCCAAAATATTACATGTCTTGGGGCTCGATGTCTGATGAGCTCAGCTGCCAACTGGATATCGGATGCTGTAATGTGTGGCTTCACTCTGCTAAGAGATGTTGGTGACAGAAGTCGCACAGCCAAAATTATCAAGTCACAAATGACTTTTTAAGGGCTAAAGAGATGCGTGATGGGCAAGTTCAGTCAAGATCACTATCTGACATTGAATCAAAGGATTGGAAGAGCTTTGAGAAGCTGCGAATGTGAATGTTTTGGAACTTGGACTGAGAAGCCGAATATCATTCTGTATCCTTGACTGACTGCATAATGGATAATTTCATCATGAATTACCACATGCCATAAACTGTTAGAATCCTAGCCGAATTAATGAACTATGCTGGTTACCGGCTGAGTTCTTATGAATAGGTTTCTAAAGGCTCAGTTCTTGCTATGGAACGGCTTCTTCCAAAGACAAGGTCTTCTAGAAGAAAAGAAGACTATGAAAAAGCAAAAGGTGGAAGGATCAAGGAAGAAGAAGGAGAGCTGACGAAGAGCTGATCGTCAAAGGAAAAGTGTTTCCCAATTGCAATAGCGACAGCATTGATAGCAGACTGCCCTCTTACCTGGCCACCCTGAAGAAACAAGAAGGAAGGTCTTCTGGATGTATCGTCAATTATTCGAGCAAAACATGAATGCAACAAACCTAGGGAATAGTCCAAACGACAAGATATTATACGACTACTGAGATTAAGGTCATATAGCAGAAGATAGGATCAACAATTTGAAGAAAATGGGCCTTAATTGAGTCCGTTGACTTCTGAGTCATATCCAACTTGTGAATCCTATCTTCAAGGCAAAATGACTAAACTCCCTTTTGTAGGACATGGGGAGAGGGCCACAGATCTCCTTGCCCTAGCACATACAGATGTGTGCAGCCCATTTGATGTGCCAGCTAGAGGCAATTTTGTCTACTTCATTACCTTTATCGATGATCTGTCTAGGTATGGGTATGTATATCTTATGAGACACAAGTCTGAAGCCTTTGAAAAGTTCAAAGAATTCAGACATGAAGTAAGAAAAATAAATAGGAAAATCCATTAAGGTTCTTCGATCAGATCGAGGAGGTGAATACCTTAGCCAGGAATTCCTAGACTATCTCAAGGATAATGGCATAGTCTCTCAATGGACTCCACCAGGAACATCTCAACTTAATGGGATTTCAGAATGAAGAAATCAGACCCTGTTAGATATGGTTCGGCCCATGATGAGCTTCACAGACCTTCCTGATTTTCTTTGGGGATACTCATTGTTAACTTCAATCTATTTACTGAATAGGGTTCCCTCTAAAACCGTTCCTACCACACCGTATGAGATATGGCACGGTAAGAAACCAAGTCTGAGTCATCTCAGAATTTGGGGTTGTCCAGCTCATGCCAAAAGACAACAAGCGGATAAGTTAGAGTTTAGGTCCTTTAGAGCTCGATTCATAGGATATCCTAAAGAGTCATTAGGATACTATTTCTACATTCCAGAAGACCACAATGTGATTGTGAGTCGACATGCCATCTTTCTTGAAAAATAGTTTATTCAAGATAGCGGCATTGGAAAATAGATCAAGCTTGATGAGAAAGTCTCACAAGCAGAACGAGCTAAGGACCAAGTGGAACCAAATCAGGTTGAGCCAATAAGAACACTACCTCCTTCACCTCGTAGATCGAAAAGAGTTTTCCATCCCCCTGAAAGATACTTAGGTATTGTTTCAGAGGATGTAGAGGAAATGTTCCTCGTAGGTAATGGTGCTCATGGTGATGATCCCAAAACCTATAACGAGACGATATCAGATATCGACTCCGAGAAATGGCTAGAGGCAATGCAGTCAGAAATTGACTCGATGCACTCTAACCAAGTCTGGACCTTGGTAGATCCACCAGAAGGTATAGTACCTATTGGATGTAAATGGATCTTCAAGAGAAAGATTGGTGCAGAT
This sequence comes from Cocos nucifera, assembly GCA_006176705.1. Lineage (NCBI taxonomy): Eukaryota > Viridiplantae > Streptophyta > Magnoliopsida > Arecales > Arecaceae > Cocos > Cocos nucifera. Next base: position 3,257,655 of record QRFJ01000025.1, read on the forward strand.
GGGAATGTGGAGACATTCAAGGCTAGATTGGTGGCAAAAGGTTATAGTCAACGCGAAGGCATTGACTATCAGGATACCTTTTCCCCAGTGGCTATGCTAAAATCCATCCGCACATTGCTTGCCATTGTGGCCTATTTTGATTATGAAATATGGCTAATGGACGTGAAAACAGCATTCTTGAATGGATATCTTGAGGAAGATATCTATATGGAACAGCCGTTAGGTTTCACATCCAGTGATGCTGATCACAAGGTTTGCAAGCTGCAAAGGTCCATATATGGACTTAAGCAAGCATCTCGGAGCTGGAACACTCGTTTCAATGAATGTGATCAAAAAGTTTGGTTTCATCAAAAATGAAGAGGAACCATGTGTTTTCAAAAAGGTCAGTGGGAGCGCTGTTGTCTTCCTCGTATTGTACGTGGATGACATCCTCCTTATTGGGAATGATATTCCTATGTTGACATCAGTCAAGATGTGGTTGTCCAAGGAATTCTCCATGAAAGACCTAGGTGAAGCATCCTTTATTCTAGGAATTAAGGTCTATAGGGATAGACCAAATAGGATGCTAGGACTTTCACAGAAGATGTACATAGAGGAAGTACTAAAGAGGTTTAGTATGGAAAACTCTAAGAGGGGATTAATACCCTTCAGACATGGTATTCATCTTTCCAAGAAGATGTGCCCTAGCACACCTGAGGAAATAGAACGCATGAGCAAGATCCCTTATGCTTCTGCAATAGGGAGCCTCATGTATGCCATGCTATGTACACGACCTGATATAGCCCATGGTGTGAGTGTCACAAGCAGATATCAGTCAAATCCAGGTGAAGAACACTGGACTTCTGTGAAATGTATCCTTAAGTACTTAAGAAGAACTAAGGATATGGTGCTGGTCTTTGGTAATGGAGAACTCCAAGTCTAGGGATACACAGACTCGGATTTCATATCCGATATAGATGATCAAAAGTCGACATCTGGTAGACTGTTTGTGCTGGAAGAGTTCCTAGCAAACGGTGATACCACCCCATCCACGATTACCTCAAAAAGGGTTATGTCAAGGTCAAGAGAGTCGACTCCGCAGATAATGTGGCAGACCCACTTACAAAGCCGTTGGGCCAGCAGAAGTTCGAAGCTCACCTTGAGAAGATGGGACTTAGACTTATAGCCAATTGGCTTTAGGACAAGTGGGAGATTGTTAGATATATGTGCCCTAGAAGCCAGAATTGGCTGACACTTGTAATACACTTCTAGGGGCAAAATTATAATTTTGACTAAAATCAATAAATGGGTTATTTTCTATCACATATGTGTATTTAGTGTCTGTGATACATCCTTTGAGTTAATGATAATGATAATTCATATTTTCAAGAGTTGAAAATTTAAGACATGAATAATCATTGTTAACTCATAAATTGCTCCCGACCATAGGATCATCACGAGGATGGTGATTGATCAGGAAGATTGGTGTACAATCGCTTCTCTTTAGTAGATGAGTCTTGAGTCTACGGTGTGGAGACACCGAAGTGAGAGTACAGGTACTCGTTAGAGAATGAGGGCACTGAGCGTGACCACCTCGAGTAGTCATTAGGGAGTCTACCTTCTCGTCAATGACTGACTCGATGCTGCAGTAGTGTGTCTGGTTCTTTGACCTGAGGTGCATCGACAGTTCACCTTGAGGGTGTTATAGTTTGACTACACCATTACTCGGTCTCCTAGCCATATGGAACCCTGAGGTGTATGTTGGCTATAGCATGTTCATTGTAGGAACTGGATTGCATCAAGATGGAATCTATCTACCTCGGTGGTAGAGGAGCAGCCCTATGATGATCATGAGAATCAAGTCCAGAAGTCCATGGCCATGGCAGAGTGAAATAATAGAAAGAGTTTCTATTTAGATTTTCACATTGGACTCGAATCGAATGATTACATCATATGACAGAAACTAGGGTTTGACGAGTTCACCTTAACCCTAATCTGATCGGGGCTCAAGATAGAAGAACTTAATCACACAAGTAGCTGCACCAAGAGGTTCGCATTCAGCTCTGATGGGTTGCCACCATATACTGCTAGGTGTCACTGGTGGATTTTGGGAGCAATTAGAATGATTTAGATGATCGATCATTCTAGCTGTTCGAATCAGAAGAGTTCTGATCCATCGAAAGGAGTTTCGATGATGTCGATGATAGAGATCATGACATATCCCATTACCATACAGAACTGAACCTAACTGGATCACACAAACAAGGGTTTGAATCTGGTGATCATCAATTGAACTGATCTAGTTCAATTGATCTGAATGAGATTCAATTAGGTTCAAGGAAAATCGTGCTAGCACTCGATTGAACCTAACGTTCTTCTTTTGCTATCATAAATAAGTTGTCCTGTCTGAGCCAAAGGAGTTTGTGCTCAATCAGAGGCCTTCACTATGGTCTGACTGGAAGGTTGTCCAAGTCAGAAAAGAGTTGTCTTATTTTATAAGACATTACCTACCATTTTTGGTCACCTGCCATTTCTTGTTCTTTGACTTTGGTCAAAAGTCTACCTTTGACTGGTCAAATGTTGACCATTGACACTTTGACTTTTGACCACATGTCATGCACCTATTGGAGAGCTGGTGGGGGCCTTGTCCCCCTACCAGAACCTGGCAAGGAGAAGGGCGCACGCCACCCTAGGCATGTGCCCAAGTTGGAGGCGCCTAGGAGTCCTTGTTGGACAAGGACTCCATCTCCTTTTTGGATTCCAATTAGAGTTCTCCTAAGAACCAACTTTGACTGGTCTTAGGCGCCCTCTAAGGAAGGAATCCAAGGGACTCTATTCCCACCAATCAGATTTAGATCTGATTTCACAAAGGGTTGTGATTGGTTGGGAAGAAGAGGAGTTGGATCACAGCTAGTCTATAAATAAGACCCTGTATCCCAACTCAGATTCAAGAGCATGATGAATCATAGTTTCCCCACGCCCCAAGGCTGTCTCTCTCCTCCTTCCTCCATGCCAAACCCATCTTCTCCCTCTCTCTCCACATCAAAAGGGTTTTGGACCTTGGTTGGTGCGATCCAGATCAAAGAAAGGTGATCAAAAGCAAGAAGGCTGCACTGCTGCAAAGAACGACTGCAGATCTTCAAAAGGAGTTTTGAAGATCCTCCAGATCAAATCCAGATCTGATTTTTGGAGGCGTGATAGAGAAGAAGAGGATCTCCAGATCCAACCCCAGTGGATACCGGTAGAGGCCAGGCGCTTGCGTGGCTAAGATCCAGAACCTTTCGCTGCAAACAGGATCATCAACAGGGTAATAGGATTACCCAGATCAGGTAAATTAAATTTGATTTAATTTATCTTTTAATTTTATTTTATTAAAATAATAAGAATCAGACCTGAAACATATCAAGATCTGATTGAGATTAAGAAAAAAATTTTTGAAATATATCTCTTGATATGATCAGATCTGAACGAACCTGGACCGAAAAATCAGGATTTCCCTTCAGTTTCATGTGGAGAATAAGTTCTAGAGCCCCAATGATAAAATAAATTGGTTATTTGGGCAAAGAGGGACTCTATGTGGCATTGGGATTAAAAATCTTTCTCACATCAAAGAGCATGCATCGCACAAAATTAATTTCCATGCCCAAGTGCTATCACCCATACCATATCCCACACCCCATCTATCCTCTCTCTCCCTCTCTTCTATATGCTTAAAAGGTTAGGCACAAATCTAAGTAGAAGGTCTAAGGTTTTTGGCAAAAGATTTAGGATCTATGCGATGGTGTTCGTGAGATGGATGGGCTGCCTTCAAAAATTATTTTGAAGGATCTATAGATCAGATTCAGATCTAATCTTTAAAGAAGTGATTTGTGAGAAGAAGACATTCAGATCCTATCTGAGTGGATACTGGTAAAGGTCAGATGCATGCATGGCTCCTTCCAGAACCTCAGGAATAATCAGGATCATTGCTAGGTAATTAGATTACCAAATTAGGTACTTAAAATTAAATCTAATTTAATTTTATTTTTAAATTTTAATATTAGATTACCATGATCAAATTTGAATACTCATAGATCTAATCAAATTATAAAAATTTTTGTAGAAAATTTATCTCAAATCTGATCAGATCTAGACGATCCTATGGTGGAAAATCATATTTTTCTTTCAGTAGGGGCGCAAAAGGGCCATTAAAAGGAACTCTCCCCTCCTTCTATCTTAAATAATCAAAGATCTTCATCCATGTTAGGATGAGGTTCTTCTTTTATTCCTGACATGGTTAGTTTTTGCTCTTCTTAGGATGAGGTTCTCCTCCTATTTCTAACAGAGCAGTAGGGGCGCAAAAGGATCGTTGAAAGGGCCTCTCCCCTCCTCCTGTCTTAAATAACCAGAGATCTTCATCCATATCTGGATGAGATTCTTCTCCTATTTTTGACATGATTAATTATTACTGTTGTTAGGATGAGGTTTTTCTCCTATTTCTAACAGGACGTAGGGACATAAAAGGACCATTGAAAGGGCCTCTCCCCTCCTCCTATCTTAAATAATCGAAGATCTTCATCCATGTCAGGACGAGGTTCTCTTCCTATTTTTGACATAATTAACTTTTGCTCTTATTAGGATGAGATTCTCCTTCTATTCCTAATAGAACAGTAGGAGCATAAAAGAATCATTAAAAGAGCCTCTCCCCTCCTCTTGTCTTAAATAACTAGAGGTCTTCATCCATATCAGGACGGGGTTCTCCTCATGTTTCTGACATGGTTAACTTTGATTATTTCAAGAGGTTATTTTCTATCATCATAGATTTATACCAAAAATGGAGATATTAAAATATGAAAATTTTATTCAAAATGAAGTCATTGGTAGTACATTCGCAAATTCTCTGAATTTCATGGGCATGGGAGATCTGCCCCTCCAAGTTCCTTTAGGTAATAAGTTTTAGACCAGACGACCTTCTTGATTTCATATGGGCCTTCCCAATTTGGGATGAGCTTTTCTTGATTCTGAGGTTGTAAAATAGCTGCTCGTTGAAGTACCAAGTCTCCTACTATGAGTACTTTACCTTTGACTCTAGAGTTGTAATAGCGAGCTACTTTCTGCTTGTAAGCCACCATCCGAACTTGAGCCTCTTCCCATTTTTCCTCCAGCAAGTCGAGATTAGTTCTAAGATCCTGTGAGTTATGCTACTCATTGAATGCCATGACTCATGCAGATGAAAGTTTGAGTTCTATTGAGATGACCGCTTCTATTCCGAAAGCCAAGGCAAATGGAGTCTCCCTAGTTGATAGTCTTTGGATAGTTTGGTATGCTCAAAGTACATGATAGAGTTCGTCTATCCAAATCCCGTTTGCTCTCTCAAGTCTTGCTTTGATACCTTGCAGCATGATTTTATTGGTTATCTTGGCCTCGTCGTTTGCCTATGGATAGGCTACTGATATAAAATTATGGAAGATATTCAAGTCTTCACAGAACTCAGCAAATTTTGTTCCAGCAAACTATCATCCATTATCTATTATGAGAGTTTGTGGCAGGCCAAATCTGCAAACAATTGACTTTTAGATGAAGTCTTATACTTTAGCTTCGGTAATCTTTGCCAATGGTTCGACCTCAACCCATTTTGTGAAGTAATTAATTGCCACCAGTAGGAACTTCCACTATCTAGATGCCATAGGAAAGGACCCAAGCATGTCCATCCTCCATTGTGCAAATGGCCATGAGGTGCTCAAGAGTGTAAGCTCAGAGTCCCGTTGTCTTTGAATATTTGTATTTTTTTGATAATAGTCATATTTTCTGACATATTCTATAGAATAATAGTACATTATTGGCCAATAGTAGTTCTACCAAAGTAGTTTGTGAGATAGGATCTAGCCCCCACATGACTTTCGAAGATTTCTTCATGTACCTCTCATAGTTCAAAATTAGCCTCAGAAGGTCGAAGATATTTCAAAAATAGTAAAGACTACGACCTTTCATATAACTTGCCTTCATATTGAACGAACCGGAAGACCAGATTTCTAAGCTTCCGAGCTTCTTTTGGATCATAAGGAAGAACTCCATCCTTGAGATAAGCAATTAGCAGGTCGATCCAACTAGGCCCATGGTCGACCTATATTATGGACTGCAACTCCTCCAAACTTAGGCATTTTAGAACTTCAAAGAAGACCTCCTTAGATAGTTCAGTCGAGGCTAGCATGGCCAATTTGGAGAGAAGGATGGCCCTAACGTTCTCTTCTCTCAAAATTTGTTTGATATCAAAACTGCTAAAGACTGGGATTTGCTCTTCACTTTTTTCAGATATGTGATCATGCTATCCTCCTGAGCTTCATAATTTCCACTGACTTATTCCACTACTAACTGGGAGTCACTATAAACTTGGAGCCAGTCTGCTTCTAATTGTTTAGCTATCTTCAATTCTGCGATCAGTGTCTCATACTCGATCCCATTATTTATTATAAAAAATATAAAATGCAGTGCGTACTCTATAATGATTCCTTTTGGGTTGACCAAAATCAAACCCGCACATACACCGAAAGCATTGGATGAGTCATCCACGTATAAGGCCCAAAAACCTTCAAGAAGGTCTGCTCTTTCTTCGGAGGAGTTTGGCTACAACCATGGAATACTGGTTTTACTTTGCTCAAGTTTGGCTTCATCCGAAATGGTGCATTCCACTATGAAATCAACTAATATTTACGCTTTGATTGATGATCGAGATTAGCAGTTGATGTCAAACTCTATAAGCTCAATTGCCTATTTTGCTATTCTTCCGAAGGTGTCTGTTCGATGAAGAACTATCTTGATTGGTTTGATCAGTGAGGAGCATTATAGTGTGCCCCTGAAAATAAGATCGAAGCCTTCGAACTGTAATCAACAGAGCATAAGTTAGCTTTTCTAACTTGGTGTATGATAGAAGTGTAATGTTGTCGTTAAGACATCGTGTTTATTAGTTTAATCTGACTTCTTAAAATCATTGAAAATGCATAGATAGCAGTGAGTCGGATCGAATCCATAGGGAAGGTAGTATTTTAGATTTGAAATCTTTGATTTTAAAAAAAAAAAGAAATTGATTTGAGTTTTGGAATCAAAAATGAAGTCGGAAGATTAAAAATAAAAATTAAAAGATGCAGAAATTTAAACTTGGTACTAAGATCTACTAATTAGATCTTAGCATCTACTTACAATAAAATAAAAAATAATAATTAAAGTGTAAAAATTAAGCCGAAAGGGAAGCGAAAAATAGAGCAGGTCTTCCCCAAAGCTGGTTATCCATTGCTGGAAGAGTTTAGGAAACACCGGTCTTTTTGGCATAACTTACTTTTCTTTAATATAGTGCAACTTTTAGAGTGCAAAAATAAAATTTTTATTAATTAAAATTTTAAAATTTAAATACATAAAATTTTAAAAAAAATAAAATAGCCCGATCTCTGATCTTGGATCGGCATTGGCATTAAGATGGTGTAGAAGCTCGGCTCTTCTTCTCGACATCCGTTGCTTTGAAGCAGCCATTAACCCATAGCCTAGCTTCGTCCTATATCAAAGCTTCACCTTAATCGGAGATGTTGATTTCTGAAGGCCTGGAATGCTTTTTATAGAGTTAGGAGGGCTGGATATTTATTTTTAAAGGCAATATGGGACTAATGGCTTTTGTAATCATCAAAATCTAAATAAAATTTGAATTAAAATAGCTCCGATACGACTCTGGTAAGTTTGGTAAAATCTAGCCATTCAATAGGAATCCAATGGTCAAAAAATCATCAAAATCGAATGCATATCAGCCCAGATCAGGTCGGATTAATTTCTGACCGTTGGATTACGCTTGATGGAGGAAATCTGGCCGCAAATCATGCTTCGAAAATCCTGATCACCGTCGGGAGCGTTCTGGACCGTCAGATCGAAGCTGGAATCAAGCGCTACCATCCGATGGCGATCTGAGTGAAATCGGCAACCAAAAAAAATGCTGATCATCCGATCTTGACTGCAAACAACCACCACCGCACGATCGCACATTTACTATTCCCATGGACCGCGTGGACCAGCTACATCATGCACTGCAACCAATCAGCGCCCTTTATTAATCGATGAAAAGATCGAAATGCCCTGTGAGCCATGATGAATTTCCTGTAAACCCTTTAGGGGTCTAGGTCTACCACGTGGCAAGCTCTGATTCGCTGGTGTCTGCTGAGCTAGTGGTCTACAATGTGATGTAGATCGGTTGATGGCTTCTGAGCTTGAGTCGGCTAGCGTGGATGGCTTGGCGCACTGGCTTGGTCAGCTTGGCTTGGCACGTCTGGACACGCCGGCTGCTGTGGCATGGCAGCTTGAGCCGTTTGAGCCATATGTTATTATTATTTTTTGTCATATTATTATTTTTTTATTTTATTTCTTTAGAAATTCATATCTTTTTTATTTTAGCTCCGTTTTACTCCAAACTTATTTCATTACGATCAAAAAAATAAGCTCTTTTCATTGATTATAAAATTTTATTTTCTAATTTTTATTATTTTTTAATTAATTTTTTAATTAATAAAAATATGAATTTCTCAAAAATTATATATAAATTAATTATTAATTCTTAAAAATTAATATCAATTAATTGATAAATTAATATTTTTATTGGTAAATTTATGATGCTTATCACACTCCCCTACTTAAGCTTTGCTCATCCTTGAATAAAGAAAGAATTTAGTTTTAAATGCCTTTTAACTTTAGAATTTTGAATTTTATCTAAGCAATTTTCAAAATGGCCATTGATATTCAGTAGAGCTTAAATGAGACATATCATTGGGGTATTAATACTTATCAATAGAAAAATTAAGTAAAGAACATTAAATTTTTTAGAACTTTTTCTAAATTATCCTACCTCTATCTCTGATTTGTCTAGACTTTCATATAGACAAGTGTATTGCTACTTCCATCCTTCATTTATTAATTTTTTTATTTTTATATTGCCCACTTTTTGATGCGAATATCATTTCTTACTTAGGCAATGGGATCCGGTTATTCGATGGGAAACCTTTTTTTTTTTTTAACGTTGTATCACTATTGAGTGTCTTAACTTCTTAAGCTTTCTATTTGATCCATGTAGCGAGTCTTGGGCCAATGACTCCCAAACCAGTTGGCTTTAGGGCACTAGGTATAGAATACCCCTCGGGTTTACTAGCTCGAATCAAATAGGCTACGAGTTAAGACTAGCTTTACAACGAGCTTCTTTGCCCTTCTCACCTTTTAATGCAAAACTCAATGCTTGCTTAGGCAAAGAGGCCCAGTTACTCAGTGAGAAGTACTTAGAAACTATTTTATTAAAATAAAATTTTTTATATGAAGAAATGTATAGTTATCCTACACAAGCCTATAAAAAGTAGACTTTTCTTTGATGCTAGTAGAAATAATTAGAAATGCTCCAAGAAAAAACTTTTTATGTTCTAGACTTAACTCTTTATTGAAATTTTTTTAATACTTGATTCCTCAATATCTCACAGATTCTCTGATCTGTGTATCAATTTTTTTTAAAAAAATGCTTAGTTTAATTCGATTCTTAAGCATAATCAGGTATCTAAATACTAAATACTAACTTTTTTGAGGACTCAAAATTTTAAAATTTTTATTTTTTCTCCCCCCAACTTAATCGACATTATCCTCAATGGAGAAGAAAAAAGAAAAAATAAAGGGTGTAATAAAGAAACCTGACTATATTTTTGGTCCAGCACATGCCTTTGAAAATTTGGGCTCTTCCTCCAACTTATTCAAATTATCCTAAAAAGAAAATAAACTAAAAAGATAAATTAGATAAAAATTAAATATTAGGTTGCCTCCCAACAAGCGCTAAGTTTACCGTCTTCAGCCGACACAATGCAGCTTATTATCCTGTGTCAAATATTGGATTGATAAATTCCAATGGTTTTGAATTACCAATCTTAGAAAGTTGATTTGTAATCCCATTATTGATATATTCATTGTTAATTTTAGGGTTATAATTTATGATTCCATTCTCAGACCCATATTTATTAAGAATTTCTCCATTTGTTCTTCTAAAATACTCATGAATGGAGTTTTAGGAGTTAAGTTTGATTCAATGGATGCTTGAATGGTGATTGAAGGCTGTTTTAATTTTGGAGGTAAATTAATGTGATCTTGCTTAGATAACTCCATTGATATTTCATTACATGTCTCTTGATTTTTGTAAGTAGAATCGGCTTCTTGGATTGAAGAGAATAGGACATTAGGTTTATAAGTCTCGGGTAAATCATCTATTCTCTTTTTCCTTTTTTCTATCTCATTTAAACTAGAACTAGCATCAGTACTAATTCTTGGCTTGGGTTCTTCTATGTGGTTAGTCTCAGTACTAATCAGTTCTTCTAAATTTTTATTTTGGCTAGCATCAGTACTAGCCTCTCTCACCTGGTCTTGGTATGGGTCCATAAGAATCTTATAGCTTTTAAGTTCAGAAATTACTTTGGTATTCTCAAATTGGGGATTCTTAGGTGAGACATTAAATTGATAACTTGATCCAGGTGATTGGTGGACATTAGGTGGGTTGTTTGAAATTGGTAGGTTCGGTAGTTGATCTAGTTCTCTCCTCATGTTAGACTCAACTAATTGTCCAATTTGAGCTTCTAGCCTAGCAATAGATTGCTGTTGAGTCAGAATCAATTGTTGAAGTTGGTTAAATCTATCATCGGCTAGATTGGTCTATTGAGGAGGTGGGTATGAAGGCTGATCATGATGTGGTGGCTGGATAAACTGACTAGGCTAGGGATTATTATAGGTATAGTTTTGGTATTGGGGCCTATTTTGATAGTTTTGGATAGATAAAATTTGGGTTTGAGCCTGAGTCTGTTGGGATGTCCAAGAAAAATTATGGTGGTTACTCCAATCTGGATTATATGAATTTGAAAATGGGTCATTAATCAATTTGGAGTATCCTTGAGTAGCTTGAATTTGTTCTTGGATAAAATATGAAAACTATGCAGTCATAGGATATTCACTCACATGATGGGTTGGGCTAGCACAGATTGAATAAATCTCTTGATAATTAGAAGATGATGTGAATTGTGCAGGAGATTGTTGACCTAGGATTAGAAGTTGATCTATTTTCTGAGCAAGAAGATCAACTTTATCTAATTTTTGGACTATTAGATTCAGATTAGCCATTTGATTATTATGTTTAATGTGAATCAACCATTCAATTAAGTTCAACTAAATCAGAAAAAGCGATTTTCTATCATGCATGTATTAGTGTAACCCTAATGTATGGTTCAAAATTTTTTTAGAATATTTTTTTTATTTTTTTTATTATTATTTTATTATATTAAAAATTAATTTTTTTAATTATTTTATTTATTAATTTTAATTTAATTTAATTTAATTATCATTTTTAATATTTTTTTTAGTTAGTTTAATTTAATTTTTATTTTATTTTTAGAGGAGTAAGGAGAAGAAAGAAGAGGTCAGTTCTAAAGAAGAGGTCCTAAGGAGTCCTAGAACTAAGAAGAAAGAGAAGAATTAGGTTTAATTAGATTTAATATTGGTTAGCAATCAAGTTGGTCAATCAATCCTAACTAAGGGTTATCCTAGATCTAGACAGCTCCTAACTGCTAAGGTCACCTTCAAGCCCTCCAAGTGTAGGATTAGTCAATCAACTAGTCAGATAAGTGTAAGGTCGATGGAAGTGCCCCCATTGCTTGTCTTAGACACCAATTGTGCTTGGCCAGGTAAGCGAACGAAACCAATTAGAAACCACCTTCCTTCGGGCTCAGTCGTCTCTGAACCACTTTCCTAGACACTAGTCAAATTGACTAATCCTAACCTGATTCAACTCTTAGGGTTCCTTGTCCTATTGAGCTCGACTTCTTAGGGTTGATGTCTAATTGATTTTAATTTAAAAGCTTAGATCAATGTAGGATGCTGGTTGATTGTTTGTGGGCTAAGGAAGGGTGATCAAATCTCCACCTTATCTTGTTTAATTGGGTGTTGCCCTTAAGTTGATTTAATATGAATATGCATAAAAAATTTTTAATTAAAGGGTTCTATGCAATTTAAACTAGATGCATGCAACTAATTAAATTCTGAAAGGCTTACCTTGCCTCCAGCAATCACCAAAGAAGAAAATAAAAATAAAGATAAAAATAAAATTAATATGATGCATGCTCTAAGCAGTTAAGATTTCTAATCTTATCATGAGATTTTTAATTAGATTTAAATAAATATTTTTTAAAATTAATTTGAAAATAAAATAAATAAATAAATAAAATAAAAAGAAAAAAAATTAGGGTTAGGATTGATCTCACCAAGCAAAACTCCTGATTCTTTTTATTTTTTAATTTTTTTCTACAAAATAATAAAAAAAAATTAGCAAGCAATATTTATAAGAAAATAAAAATTTTATTTATAATTTATTTATAGAAAAATCAAAGAGATCAAAAATTTAATATTTGTGCCTTCTCCGGCAATGACGCCAAAAATTTGATAGGAACACGATGTTGTCGTTAAGACACCGTGTTTATCAGTTTAATCCAACTTCTTAAAATCATTGAAAATGCATAGATAGTAGTGAGTCGGATCGAATCCACAGGAAATGTAGTATTTTAGATTTGAAATTTTTGATTTTTTTATAAAAAAAATGATTTGAATTTTGGAATCAAAAGTGAAGTCAAAAGATTAAAAATAAAAATTAAAAGATATAGAAATTTAAACTTGGTACTAATATCTACTAATTAGATCTTAGCATCTACTTGCAATAAAATAAAAAGTAACAATTAAAGTGTAAAAATTAAATTATAATAAAAAGCAAAAAATTAAAGGGTAAAAATAAATTTTTTATTAATTAAAATTTCAAAATTTAAATACATAGAATTTAAAAAAAAATAAAATAGTCTGATCTCTGATCTTGGATTGGCATTGGCAGAAAGATGGTGTAGAAGCCCGGCTCTTCTTCTCGACATCCGTTGCTTAGAAGAAGCCATTAACCCATAGCCTAGCTTCGCCCTGTACCAAAGCTTCACCTTGATTGGAGATAGATACTAAGAGGTGAGAGCATGTAAGAGGTGAGAGCATGTAAGATATGGATATATATGGGCTTGGGTGAGTACTTTCATGTATGAGTTAGTCTAAAAAAGTTTTTTAGAGCTAAGTCATGTTGGCTCAAGATGTCTATATATACTTTGTATATGTAATACTTTTTTATAAGCAAAATAGAAATTCCTTTTCTCCCTAAAATCCTAGCTTCCTCTCTCTCTGCTACCACCTTAAATCTACTAATCATCGGATCTTCATCCTGCTTGCTATCAACTCCAACATGTTTCCTCAGGATTGGTAGAGGTACAAGGATTTCCATAGGTCTGGGCATAATTCATAATAGGACCTAACCAGATCTTTCAGTGGAGGCCAAAGCCTATTGAAAAGACATCTGGAGCAAAATTAATTACTAGAAATCATTTAGAGAAATAATTAGTTAAGAATCTTCCCATAGAAGCATATGAGTTGGCCGACCAAAGTTGGGCTTGTGTGCAATCTATATGGATTCTAGTATCTGCTAAACAATTAATGTAATTTCTCGAATTAGAGATAGAGGCTTTCAATTCATATAAAATAGTAAGAGAACCTTCAGACTAAAGTCCAATCTTTAGGATTAAATAATTTATATACTAATTAGGCTTGTATTTTTTCTTTCAGATATGATCACTTCTTTATCGCTTTAATCACAATTGGATAGTTATAAATTGACAGGACCTAATTTTGATAGTTGGTATCGAAAGCTAAAGATAGTCCTAGAGCATAAACGGATCTTGATGTATGTTAATCTATCGCTATGGCAAGTGCACTAGTCGATCAAGTAATAAAATAGTGAGTAGAGTATCATTCCTAGAGGATTAGAAAATAAATACTGAAAATATTCTTTCCTAAGTTTATTTAGATTATCGATTTATGAGAATTAAGAAAAATAAGAAATAAAGAAATAAATTAATAAATTATAAGAAAATAGAGAGAGTGTAATTATTAGGGTTTAAGTCAAGAGCAATAGATTACTAAGGCAATCAGTTCACTAACTCAATCAATACAATATTACAGTAATTTATATAAATTAGGTTTATTTTATTTAATGTGACAATGGAGTCTCCAAGATTATTCACTATCCTTTGGTCTAGGCATAGCAAAACTATCAATATTTATTAACTATCCTTTGGTCCAGGCATAATTTAAATAAATACTGATACTTTAAGTTTTGTGAAACCCTCTAATTAAAATACGTTGCATCCAAAATGCACTAAAATTCTTGCATGCATATGAATTCTAATTCGATTTATAATATAAGGTATATAAATCAAGAAGTATCGACATAGACGTACTTGATTCGTATCATCTATATCCATCAGATCAATTAGAAGATGGCCAATAATCTAAAAGCATTAAGAGTAGATTTATATACTCCTCATAAATAAAATTTAAATCTAAGATCAAATCATACTAAATATTGTATCAAAAGAGTGGCTACACCTTAGCCTTAGTAAAAAAAATTTAGTTCATGGTAAAAAGATCAAAAACAATAAATAAAATAAAAAGCATAATAAAAATCAAATAGTAGACTGCTTGTTTGCTGAAATTGATCGTCCGTTGCTCTTGGAATGGAGAACTTGATGCAGAAGATCTACTGATAGGTGTGCTGATCGTTGGAAGAAGAAAAGAAGAAGAAAGAAAAAGAAAATAAAAGGAAAAGCTCTTTCTTCTCTATTTCTCCCTCTTTTTCTCCCTAAAAACTCTCTAACTCTCTCTTTATTCTCTCTAAAAACTAAGCTCTCCCTCAAAACTCTCTAAACCTCTCCCTGGTTGAGCCCCTCAAACCTCTCTCGGCTGCAGGCTTTTATAGCCTAAAGAATTGTATTTTCAGTGAGAAATCCTAAAGCAAGCGGGGTTTAAAACCTCTAGAATCAGTCAAAGAGAGCCCTGACAATTTCTAGCCTTCATATCAGCATCCAATTTATGAAAAATCATTTTAAAATCCCTCAAAATCTCCCAGATCAAATTGGATTAAATAGCGGCTAGCCATCCGATTGACTTCTTGATGGATTCTGGGTCGTCCGATCAAATCCCAGCACCAACAGCCATCCGATCCCACCAACGTCCCATGTAGACATATCGTGAGCCAGGTTATCCATAGACCATCAAGCTTTCAACTAATCCGAGCATGCGCCGCTATATGAAATCCCCATCGTACCCCTGGCCTGATTACTATAGTGGTCCACCATATGCCGAGAAAAATTCTGACATCAACGATGCATCATCAGGGCATTAGTGGTCGATTTAGTGGGTGGTTTAGCGAGCAGTCAGGCTGACTGAGTTAGTTTTTCGACCCAGACCAGCTGGCTCTTTTTTTTTAATTTTTTTCTTTGAAATTCAATTTTAGGCTCAATTTAACTCCATTTTTCTTAAAATTTATTTCGTTTGAACTAGAAAATTCAAATCTTCACATTGGTGGCCTTCTTTCCTACATAAAATTAATAAAAATATCATTTTTTAAAATATAAATTTAATTATTTTATAATTTAATACTTTAATTAATATTTTTTTAGCACTTATCGCACCTCCCAACTTAGTCATTACTAGTTCCTTAGCAATGCTTTATTTATCACTATATTTCAATAAGATACTCCATCACAAAGATAGATTTATAATTAAAAATCAAAAAGTTTAGAAAATATCACTAACTAAGTATTGAGTTTCAGAAGTAAATTTTGCAGTCAGTATAATCAGAAACTTTCTTAGAGTATATCTAAAGATCTATAACACTTGTGTTCGTGAAAACTTAACTTAGCATTTCGGTGTTAATTTAAAGAACAAAAGTATCTTCTCTTATCGCTTATTTTGATTAATTTTCTATATATTTTCAAGTTAAACTCATGAATTAAGGTAGTTTTCGCACTACCTTTTTTTTCTTTTTCTTTTTCTTTTCTTTTTTTTTGTGTGCTGAGCATCCTGGTCTTCCCTCTATCATTTGACGTGAACCTCCACACTTGACCTAGGTTCAGAGACTCAGTTACTAAGCTTCAGGCAATCCACATATACTCTATCTTTTGCACTTTTATTTTGCCAGGTAGCTCTTTCCTTAATTCAAGTTTCTTTGATTGAAATATATATTAATTATTAATTTTTAGTGATAATTGAATCCTCAGTTGACTTTATAATCAACACCTACTTTATCTTGTTAGTGTGCATGTGCAATTAGAAGTGCTAATAGTCTTTAGGTGACCTAAGTAGGCTGCTAAAAGTCAGACCAACTAATCAACTTCTTAAGCTCGCTATATTTATTAAAAGTACTTCTAACTTTTATTACTTTTCTAATCTATCTTACTTAAGATATTCTCTATTGACACATGATTTTTTTTAACATATATATTTTAATATTTTTTAATAAAAAAATTTTCAATCCTTCAACTTATTCTACATTGTCTCAATGGAGAAAGAAAAAGTAAAGATGTAATAAGAGATAGGAAAGAATACACCTATACTATTTGTCCAAACTAGTTCTTTGAAGCTTTGTAAACTAACTTGAGCTCTCTTTTTCTTTCTCTGTAAAATTAAAAATACACACCAAAGCAGTAAAGGAGCAACAAGAAACTATAAAAAAATAAAAGAAAAGGATCAAAACTAAATAGAAAAGAAACAACCTATCTAGTCATTTTGATTTATAGTCTTCAGCTTGACTTTTTTGAAGCTCTAAACTGGATCAATCTAGTGCTACTTCAATAGATATATTTTCATGTTTGGCCGAACCCTCTTTCAATTAGATACTACTAGCTTTACTAGTCTCAAACCTATTTTCTACAGAATTCTTATATACTGATTTGTCAATAACATTAATTTGAAAACAAGTTTGATTATCATCAGGATGTTTAGTATCTTTAAAAATATTAAAAGTCACTTATTCATTTTGGACTCTAAGAATTAACTTTTTTTATTGAACATTTATTAAAGCTCCTCTAGTAGCTAAAAAGGATCTCCCTAAGATAAGGGGTACATTAATATCTTCTTCCATATCAAGAACAATAAAATTAATAGTGAAAATAAACTTGTTTATCTTTATCAAGATATCCTCCACCATACCTCTCGGATATTTAATGAATCTGTCAGCTAGTTGAACAGTGATAGTGGTAGGCTTTGGTTCTCCTAGACCCAGCTTCTTAAAAATAGAGAAAGGCCTGAGATTAATACTTGCTCCTAAATCACATAAAACTTTATCAAAACTATAATCACCAATAATGCAAGGGATGGTAAAACTTTCTAAATCTTTTAGCTTCTGTGGTAATTTATTTTGAAGTATTATTAAGCACTCTTCATTCAAATTTATTCTCTCATGCTCCTTCAGCTTCTTCTTATTTGTTAGAATTTTTTTGAGAAACTTGGCATACTTGGGCATCTGAGTGATAGCATCTACAAAAGAAATATGAATATATAATTTTTTTAAAATTTTAAAAAAATTAAAAAATTTCTTATCTAGATGTTGTATTTGTCTCTCTAGGAATGGTAGTGGTGGAATATAGGGCTTCACATTTGGATCATCAATTTATATTCCTAGGGACCATCCATCTGCTGGTTGTTTCGATGACTGACGAACATTAATTAGCTTTTCTTTATTTATAGTTGGCTCTTCAGTCTTTTTCTTCTGATGTTGTTCCTCCAGTTCTTTACCACTTCTTAAGGTGATAGTATTGATGTGCTCTCTCAAATTAGTCTCCATGTTGCTAGGCAAGGATCCTTGTGGTCTCTTGGAGATTATCTTGGCCATTTGACCTACTTGCATCTTCAAGTTTTGAATTGCTGCTGCTTGGTCTTGCCTGAGTTTGGTTTTTAGATTTCTTATGGCAGCTTCTTGACTTTGCATGAATTTTGTCTCCATATTCTTCATAGCTGCTTCTTGATTCTACATAAATTTAATGAGAATCTCCTCCATGTTAGACTTCTTTTCAGATACTTGAAATCCCAAGGGTGGTTGCTATGCTACATTTTGATTGCTCTATGAAAAGTTTGGATGCTACCTCCACCCTTGATTGTAAGTGTTAGAACAGAGATTATTTTGCTAAAGCCTAAAAAAATTACCATGATAGTTAGCTGTATCAGAGGCTTTAGCAAAAAGATTACCTATCTAGCAGTCGCTTGTATCATATCCTCCTCCACATAATTCATAAGTGATGCTCTGAATGTTCATAGTTGTTCCCTTCATATTATTGACTTTGACTCTAAGGGCTGCAGTTTCAGCTAATAATGCTAGAACGCAATCCACTCCCTGCATGGCTATTGGTCTTCTTGGCATCATGCATTCCATTTGCCACTGATAGCTATTTGATGCCATCTCATCAATCATATCAATAGCTTCTTCCTTCAGTTTTTGATTAATGGTACCTCCTGCTGCTGCATCAATCATAAAATGATTAGTAGAAGATAAACTATTATAAAAAGTTTGTATCTGAAGCCAAATAGGTAATTGATGGTGTGGACATCTTCTCAGTAGTTTCTTGAAATGCTCCCAAGTCTCATATAGTGTCTCCATATCCATCTGCACAAAAGAAGTAATATGATTGTGTATCTTTGCAATCTTGGAAGGTGGAAAGTATTTAGCTAAGTACTTCTGGGCTAGGGCATCCCAAGTAGTGATTGAACCTGCAGGAAGAGAATGAAACCAACTTTTAGCTTTATCTCATAAAGAGAAAAAAAATAACCTTAATTTAATAGCATCATCCGACATCCCATTAATTTTAAAAGTATCATAAAGTTCAAGAAAGTTAGAAATATGGGCATTTGGATCATCATGCACATGTCCACCGAATTAGATAGTTGATTGAATCATTTGAATCATCTCCGATTTTATTTCAAAGTTGTTCACTTGCATAGGCGGTCTCCTGACGCTCGAAGCTGCATCAGCTATAGAAGTTATGATGTAATCGTTTAATGGATGATGTGCCGCTCGAATAGCTTCTTGTCATCCCTCGATCGTCATATCCAATCCTAGATTGATGTCATTAGGATCTTATTTCTTTCTTGATGTAGTCTTCTAATTATCCTCTCAATTTTTGGGTCAAAAGGTAGTAAATCACTATATCCAGTACGTGTCATGCACTGAATATAAATCTAAAAAAAATAAAAATAAAAATAAAAATAAAATTCTAAAGTAAAGTGAGGATCAAAATTTTAATATTATTTTAAATACAATCTCTGGCAACAGCATCAAAAACTTGATGCATGCTAATCTATCGCTATGATAAGTTCACCAATTGATCAAGTAATAAAGTAACTGAGTAGAGTATCATCCCTAGAGAATTAAAAAATAAGTACTAAAAATATTCTTTCCTAAGCTTTATTTAGATAATCAATTTATGAGAATTAAAAAAAATAAGAAAAAATAAATTAATAAATTATAAGAAAATAGAGAGAATGTAATTATTAGGGTTTAAGTCAAGAGCAATAGATTACTAAGACAATCGGTTTACCAACTCAATCAATATAATATTTTAGTATTTATATAAATTAGATTTATTTTATTTCATGTGATGGTGGAGTCTCCTAGATTATTCACTATCTTTTGGTCCAAGCATAGCAAAACTATCAATATTTATTAACTATCCTTTGGTCCAAGCATAATTTAAATAAATACTGATGCTTTAAGTTTTGTGAAATCCTCTAATTAAAATACACTGCATCCAAAGTGCACTAAAATTTCTTTATGCATATGAATTCTAATTCAATTCATAATACAAGGTATATAAATCAAGAAGCATCGACATAGACGTACTTAGTCCGTATCATCTATAAAAATTAGATCAATTAAAAGATGGCCAGTAATCTAAAAGCATTAAGAGCAAATTTATATACTCCTCATGAATAAAATTTAAATCTAAGATCAAATCATAATAAATATTATATCAAAAGAGTGGATACACCTTAGTCATAGTAAAAGAAAATTTAGTTCATGGTAAAAGTATCAAAAATAGTAAATAAAATAAAAAGCATAATAAAAATTAAATAGTAGACTACTTGTTTGTTGAAATTGATCGTCCGTTGCTCTTGACATGGAGAACTTGATGAAGAAGGTCTACTGATAGGTGTGCCGATCGTTGGAAGAAGAAAGGAAGAAGAAAGAAAAAGAAAATTAAAAAAAAAGCTCTCTCTTCTCTATTTCTCCCTAAAAACTCTCTAACTCTCTCTCTATTTTCTCTCTAAAAACTAAGCTCTCCCTCAAAACTCTTTAAACCTCTCCCTGGTTGAGCCCCTTAAACCTCTCTTGGCTGCAGGCTTTTATAACCTAAAGAATTGTATTTTTGGTGAGAAATCCTAAAGTAAGCAGGGTTTAAACTCTTAGAATTGGTCGAAGAGAACCTTGACAATTTCTAACCTTCATATCAGCATTCAATGCATCAAAAATCACTTAAAAACTCTTCAAAATCTTTCAGACCAAATCGGATTAAATAGCAGTCGTCCGATTGACTTCTTGATGGATTCTGGGCCGTCCGATCAAATCCCAGTGCTAGCAGCCATCCGATCCCACCTGCATCCCATGTAGACTAGTCGCAAGCCAGATTCACCATAGACCGTCAAGCTTTCAGCTAATCCGAGTGCACGTCATCGTGTGAAATCTCCATCATGCCCCTGGTCTGATTACTGTAGCGGCCACCATACGCCGCAAAAAATTCTAACATCAGTGATGCATTAGTGGGGCATCAACGGTTGATTTAATGGGCAGTTTAGCGGGCAGTCGGGCCAGCTGAGTTAATTTCTGAACTAGTTTGATCCAGACCAACCGGCTCTTTTTTTATTTTAATTTTTTTCTTTAAAATTTAATTTTGGGCTTAATTTAACTCCATTTTTCTTGAAATTTATTTTGTTTGAACTAGAAAATTCAGATCTTCACATTGGTGGCCTTCTTTCTTATATAAAATTAATAAAAATATTAATTTCTAAAAAATAAGATCAATTATTTTATAATTTAATACTTTAATTAGTATATTTTTAGCATTTATCAAATCTTATATATTCTAATAGATCCAGTACCTGAGGAGCCCGCTCTAAACACTCATGGTATGGTTTGTGACACTTACCAGAAGTGGTAGAGTGATTAAACCATGGTGTATTGTATAATGTGGGCGATGATGAATGATAAGTTCAGTTGCAAGTTTGCGGATGCTTAACCAGAGAACATGCTTCAAGTATTGAATGAGTCTTTCGATGCTCTCGACAATATTGAGAGGCACAAAACTAGTAGTGCCATCTTCAACACCAGGATGAGGGATGGGGCGTCAATTATCGATCATGTATTATACATGATCGACATGATTGAGTGTAATACATGATCGACATGATTGAGTGCCTGAGCAAACTCGAATTTTTCTTATATGAGCAGCTTAGGAAAGATGCAATTCTGAACTCACTGTTCAAGTCCTACTTTCCTTTTCTTAATCATTTTAGAATGATGAAGTCTGTAGTAAACTACCATAATTTATTGTGGTTGCTGCAGACTTTTGAGAAAGATTACTAGCTCTCAAAGAAGTCAGTGAATGTAATGGGAAGATTCTCTTTTGGTAATCAACCTTTTGGAAAAGGGATGAAGAAGAAGAATAAAAAGAAAAATAAAAAGGTGCCATAGCATGTTGGGACTAACATGGTCAGTCAAACCAAAAAGTCCAAGTTCGATTAGAGTTAGGCAGAATGCTTCTTCTGTAAGAAGCTAGGGCACTAGAAAAGGAATTATCTTCTATACACTGCCTGATTGGACCCGAACAAGCTAAACAAAAAGAAGCAAGTTATTGCTGTACAAGATAATTATATGATAATACTTATAATTTTTCTATTTATGATACTACTATCTGGGTATTAGATATCAGAAGTTTCTTTAATATTTATAATTCTTTGCATGGTTTATACGTTAGTAGGAGATTTGAAGAAGGCGAGAGATTTTTTAATGTTGGAGATAGAAAACTAGTTTCAGTTCTAGCATTATGGATTATTAAGCTTGTATTTGAGTCTAATATCATTATTCTTAGTAATTATCATTTTTATCCTTCATTTTTATTAAAAATTATTTTCATTGGCCTTTTGGCCATGAACGGTTATGAAATTTTAATAAAAAAAATTTATGCAATATTATTATGAATGGTATTACTATTATGAATGAACAAATGAACAATGGTATTTTTACTTTATCATAGCCTATTAAGATAGTATATACATCTAGCAAATGCCCTAAAGTAGATGATATCTCTAATATATATCTTTGGCATTGTAGACTAGATCATATTAATAAGAATAGAATAAATAGGCTAACTCAAGATGGAATCCTCGAAGTTGATGATTGTGAAATACTACCAACCTGTGAGTTCTATCTGCTTAGCAAAATGACTAAATCACCTTTTATTGAAAAAGATGAGTGGGCTAGTATGCTTCTAGGTCTAGTACATACTTGTTAGATATGTGCCCTAGAAGCTAGATTGGCTGACACTTATTAAATACCTTCTAGGAGTATTTTTATAATTTTAATTTAAAATAAATTAAAGAATTATTTATTCTATCACACTATATATTAAAGTATCTGTGATATATCTATTGAGTTAATAGACATGATAACATATATTCTCAAGAGTTAAGAAATTAAGGCATGAGTTATCATAATTAACTCATAAATTGCTCTTGATCGTAGGATCATCATGAGGATGGTGATTGATCTGAGAGATTGATATACGATCGCTAACTTAGGATAGATGAGTCTTAGATCTACGGTGTGGAGACATCAGAGCGAGAGTATAGGTACTCGCTAGAGAATGAGGTTACTGAGCGTGACCACCTCGAGCAGTCATAAGGGAGCCTACCTTCTTGTCGATAACTAGCTCGATACTGCAACGTGTGTCTAGTTCTATAACCTGAGGTGCATCGATAATTCACCTTGAGGGATATCCACCTTAAGGGATATGCATATGATCCGAAAGATCGGTGTATAATCTTTCTTCAATACGGTGTACGATCTTGATGATCTGATTAGATGCATCCTACGGTAGGAAAAATCTAGTTTTTTCTTCAATATCGATGTATATGAACCCATGAGTACTAGTGCTAGAGGTGGATATCACTACTTCATCATGTTCAAAGATGATCTATCAAGGTATAGATACGTCTTTCTTATGAAACATAAGTCTAAGTCGTTTGAAATATCAAATGATTTCATAATGAGATACAGAAACAAACTAGAAAGAGTATTAGAACTTCTTGATTAGACCGATGAGATGAGTATCTCTCCACCATTTTTGATATCCTTGGAAGAGAATAGAATTCTATTCCAATGGATCCCTCCTGGGACACCACAACATAATGAGATGTCATAAAGGAGGAATCAAATCCTATTGGACATAGTTCGTTCCATGATAGGCTTTGCCAGTCTGCCAATCTTCTTTTGGGGGTATATGCTCGATTTGGCTTCCTAATTTCTTAATAGGGTTTTGAGTAAGTCTATAACTAAGTACCATATGAGATATGGATAAGACGTAAGCCAGTACTCTCATACCGGTGTCTTATTTATGTCAAACATTTAATAATAGATAAGCTTGAACCTAAGTCTGAAAAATATTTTTTTATAAGTATCCAAAAAATTCAAAGGATATTATTTCTATCTTGCTGATGAACAAAAGGTAAGGCAATCTTTTAAGAAAGAAAGTTTCTTAGTGAAGGCATTATAGGAAAAATCTAGGGTTTCTTGTAGGTATTTTGAAATTTTTCAAAACTAGATCAACGGAAGTAATAAATTAATCATATTAATTTATTAAAATATATAAATAAATCCTAAATTTATGATCTAGTGTCATGATCTATGCATGCTACTAAATTTAAAATTAAATATTAAATAAAAAATAATGTTGATCATATCAATATCAAACCAAGACTAGATCTAATCTAGTGGAAGAAAGAGATCAAATCTCTTTTACCTTTCACAAGTTGGGAACTCCACTTGCTGATCTAAGGCTAAGGCCATCGTTTTAAGCTAGACACACATCCAATCTCTATAGTAAGTCTACACGAAGCCTCGATCATTTATCCAAAGTTTAGTGATAGAAAATTAGCACAGTATGCTAGTACTATGCCGTGCCGATCCTTCTTCGATGGTTAATGGCGAAACTCTTTCTTTGATTAACTTGGACCTTCCAAAGCATCAAGGAAGAGATAGGAGGATCTAAAAGAACTTTTCTTCACCTTTTTCTCTCACAAAGATTGTAGAAAATGATCTAAGAAAAATCCTAAAGAAGACCCCTCTTCTTTCTTTCTTTTCTCTCACCTAGACACAACAACTTTTGTCTTTATAGAGTACCATGCCCAAAGCTCTTTCACACCCAAGCTTCCCATGCCTAAGCACTCTCTCTCAGGTCTAAAACCTATAGAAATTTCATATCCTAACTCATTTTAAATAGAGAGTTATGATAGAGTCCTTGTCTAGGTCAAAAACCTAGAAAGCCATGTCCAAATTGAGCAAGGATTCGGGCACCCAACTCTTAGATGCCCCCTCCTTATTTTTTAGCATGAAAATCCTGAAAATTGCACACAAATGTCTTCTATTTTTCATAAAAAGATTAAAGAAAAATCAGATGGGTGGGTGCCTCAAAGAGATAAGGAAAGGTGATATCTCAAACTCTATCTAATAGAGTCCTAGATCAAAATAACTTGTTTGTTTTGTTTTGACCTATTCCACAAAATAATTTATTTATTTTGACCTATTTCACAACTAATTTCCTTATAAAAATATGGGAGGCATAAAAAGAGCATGTAGACTCTCTAAAATTGAAATTTTGCATGCAAATTCTAAGGGAATTAGTGTGGTAGGGTGTGGAAAGCAAGGTGACGCAAGATGCAAGAGTCCTAGTCATACTAGGACTTTAAGTTTTGACTTGGTCCAACTTATTATTTGAACTCAATTAAATCAAAACTTATGCAACTAAATTAAGGCTTATCTTAGACTAACTAAGAGCCTAATTAAATTAGATTAAATTAAATTTAAATCTGATTTAAATTTTAATCAAATTAAAAATTAGGTGCATACAAGTCCTAATTAAACAAGGACTTATTCTTTCTTACAATTAATTTTTTAATAAACTAATTGGACTTGATCCAATCAAGTCCAAACTAAATCTAATTGAATCTTATTCAATTAGACTCGATCTTAACCCTTTGGCTCAACCAAATTGAGCCAATTAATAATCCAATTGCTAATCGATCCTCTTGTAATACTTGCACTAGGTCAAACATCAATCATATTGATTATTTGATCCTAAAATGATTCTCAATCATTGATCAACCATCCAATCAGATTGAGATCTCTAATATATATAATCCCATAGGTTCAAATCTAAGCCAGTAGTATAGAAATAAATTTCTATACCAATCAAAGTGACCATCTAGCAATGGTACCAGACAATCAGAGAGGTCGAATGTATAAAACAACACTCTTAGAAGCCATGTGGATATAGTTTTCGTATAATTTATCTTTTTGATCTAAATGCTCATAAAATAACTCAAGGTTTAACTATCAACCCTGATTAGGTCATCCATATTGTATTTCAAAATATCAAATCCATCTAATGGATTACCCTGACCAAGATTTTGCTAAATTAAAGTACAACGATGCATTTTGTCCAAACTCTTGAAGTGGTTAATCCCATCTTGATCACTCATCAACTTCACAAGTACTTGACTATGCCCAAAAATCTTTCATTATTGAATTAAAAATATAGGTAGTCTGACATCAAAGTATAGTGAGTTGCTTGTAAGCCACCGTAGCGATTTCAGGTCCAAAGGACACTTATATCCATATCTCATCAGTATAATTTTTGATAACAGAATGCTTCAAAATTGATCATATTCAGTGATGATGTATCCTTACATCTCACCTATATGCCATGCTAGTATCTCTATACTCCTTGATTAAAAGGACAACCAACCTATATGGCACACAACAACCTACACTCGATAAATATTATCGTCCTAGTTAACAATGTATCATTTGGTTATGAACAGTTTAAGGACTAATTGATAAATTCTCTCTTTATCAAAACTAAATAGTCCTAAAGACTTCATCATAATAAAAAAGTTCATTAGAACATGTAGACTTTATGATAAAAAATACCAAAATATAATTTTATTTAATAATAAATTATTTATAATTATAAAATAGCATAACCATCAATAGACTAATAATTAATTTTAGGACATATTTTTCAACAACTCCCACTTATCCTAAAGCCACTCGGTATAGTATCTAATACCTATCTCCAACCTGTAGTTCTTGAACTTCTTTACCGCTAGGGCTTTAGTGAAGGGATCGACAAGGTTCTTCTTTTTATCGATCTTTTGAAGATTGACGTCATCTTGATCCACGATTTTCTAGACCAGATAGTAGCAGTGCAGTATATGCTTCGTTCGCTAGTATGCCTTTATTTCCTTCTGCCTGAGTGATGGCTCCAGTGCTGTCATAATTAAGTAGGATCGGACCATCAAGGGAGGATACTATTTCAAGCTCGGTGATAAACTTTCTCGACCACATAGCATCGGATGCCACGACGTACTCTGCCTTATATACAGAGTCTATCATAGTGTACTGCTTGGAACGCTTTCAACAGATAGCTCCATTGTTTAGGATAAAGATATAACCCAACATGCTTCTACTGTCATCATGGTCCGATTGAAAGTTGATGTCTGTAAATCCCATAAGTTTCAAATCTGATTCACCATAAATGAGCCACTAATTCTTAGTATTTCTTAAATACTTAAGCATGATTTTCACCACTTTCTAGTAGTTCTTCCCTGGATCAGATTGGTATCTACTCACTACTCCTAGTAAATATGCCATATCTGATCTCATACATGTCATGGCATATATAATAGATCCTACTACCAAAGCATACGAAATTCTACTTATACACTCTCTTTCTTCAGGAGTTATCGGATAATTTTTCTTAAAGAGAAAAATTTCATAGCCTAGTGAAAGATAGCTCTTTTTGAAATTCTCCATGCTAAACCTCTTCAGCATAGTTTCTATGTACGTAGAATGGGATAACCCAAGCATCTTTTTAAATCTATCCTTATAGATCTTCATCCCTAGCATGTAGGATGCTCCTCCCAAGTCCTTCATGGAGAATTGAGATGACAATCAAATTTTTATTTCTTATAGTACAAGGACATCATTCTCAATTAAGAGAATGTCATCCATGTACAAAACAAGGAATACCACTACCGAATCATTTGCCCACTTATAAATATAGGGCTCTTCTCTATTCATAATGAAGCCATACATTTTGATCACCTTATCAAAATATATGTTCCAACTTCAAGATATTTGCTTCAATTCATAAATGGATCTCTGAAGCTTACACACCTTAGACTTATCTATAGATTTGAACCCCTCAGATTGTATCATATACACCTCTTCGATCAGCTTTTCATTCAGGAAAATTATCTTCACATCCATCTACTAAATCTCATAGTTTAGATGGGTAACTATCGCAAGCATTATCCGAATGGATTTGATTATTGCCATAGGAGAGAATGTCTCATCATAGCCAATACCATAATATTGATGATATCATTTGATAACCAGATGGGCTTTATAGGTCTCCATCTTCTATCTGCACCCCTCTTTCTCTTGAAAATCAACTTACATCCAATAGGTTCAACCCCTTTAGGTGGGTTAATCAACATCTACACATTGTTGACCTTCATGGACTCCATCTTAGATTTCATAGCCTCTAGCCATTACTCAGAATCAGGTCTCTACATAGCATCCATGTAGGTGAACAGATCCTCATTATTCTCATCGAGTTTAATGGGATCACCATCCCAGACTAAGAAATCATAGTATCTATCTGACTAATGTGATACTCTACCAGATCATCTTAATAGTACAGCAGACTTCGGATTTGATCTGATCAAATTCAGTTCAGGTTCAACTACTGGTATCAATTTTTCTACCTATTGAACATCCTCAAGTTTAACATTAAAGGCAATAGTTCCTTCACCAAGAAACTTCTTTTATAAAAAGATTATCCTAGTACTGACGAACACTTTTTGTTCTTCAGCATGGTAGAAATAGTAACCCCTAGTTTTCTTGGGGTACCCTATAAATATATACTTATTAGACCGGGGTCCAAGTTTATCTATATGCAAACGTTTGACATAGATTGGACAATTCCAAATCCGAAAGTGAGAGAGTGTAGGCCTACGTCTAGTCCATATTTTATATGAAGTCTTTGCAATAGATTTACTCAGTACATTATTCAATATAAAATATGCAATCTCAAGAGCATAACTCCAAAATAAAATAGGCAGACTAGCAAACTCCATCATAGATCGAATCATGTCTAACAAGGTTCGATTTCTTTTTTCTGATCCACCATTATTTTGTAGTATCCCTAGAGGAGTCCATTATAAGAGAATTTTATTTTCTCCTAGAAATATCAAGAACTCACTGGATAGTTATTCACCTCCTCGATCTAATTGAAGAATATTAATACATTTTTTAGTTTATTTTTCTACTTTATTTCAAAATCATTTAAATATTTCAACTAAATCTGACTTGTGTTTTATTAGATAGACATACCCATACCTGCATAGGTCATTTATGAAAATAATGAAGTAGAAATATCCATCTCTAACACTTGTACTTATAGATCCATACATATCAATGTGTACTACATCTAAGAGCTTAGTAGCTCTTTCACCTTTTTTAGTAAAAGGTAACTTGGTAGAAGTGATTTACAATCACTTTGAGAACTTTTTCTTAAGTCAATCTATTTATCCTATTCTTGTTAATGTAACCTAACCTACAGTACCATAGGTAGATGTCAGAGATATTATCTAATCTAGGATATTTTCTAGAAGTGTACATTACACTCATAGGTTATGATAAAATATAAATATTATTTTTTTATTATTCTTGCATTATTATAACATCTTTCATAATAATATCATAATAATCTTTTTTTATTGATAAATGATAACCATCTTTGGCCAAAAGGCCAACAAAGATTATATTCATTAGAAAAGAAGGATAATAATGGCATTCATCTAAAGAAATGATATTAGTATTGAAAATAAGCTGAACTATTCCCATAGCTATAGGTGGAACAGATCTTTCATCTCCAACATTCAAGAATTGCTTGTTATTTTTAAATTTTCTACTAACTTGAAGTCCTTACAATAAATTATAAATATAAACTGAACTTTTGGTATCTAATACCAGGGTAGTAGTATCACAAATATAGAAATTATAAGATGTTATCATATAATATCCTCTATCAACAACTTCTTGCTCTTCTCTATTATTTAGCTAGTTGGGATCATGGAAAGCAAGGTACTGAGGATAGTTCCTCTTCTAGTGCCCCTATTTCTTATAATAGAAATATTTTGCCTGATCTAGGTTAGTCTTAAACCTTTTATTTAGATTAGGTATAGAAGCCCTAGCATGAACCTCTTTATGCTACTGAACAATGTTCAACTTTCGATACTTGTTATCAAAGTTGTGTCCCATAAGTATATCACTATCTTATAGTAAATAGAGCAACTAGGATTTGGCCTTAATTACATAAAGGAGAACCAAAAGTTTAATTAGTAAATGATTTATTAAACCTAAAGATTTAAACTTTAATCAAAAGGTTCTCTCACTATTTTATTCGAATTGATAGCCTTTACCTCCAATTTGATGAATTATCTTAATTCTTTAGTGGGTACTAGAATCCACATAGACTGCATACGGGCCTGAGGAATGGCTAACCTGTGTGCATCTATGGGTAGGTTCTTAATCAATCATTTTTCTAAATAATTTCTAGTATTAGGTTTTGCCCCAAGTATCTTTTCAATAGGCTAGGGCCTCCACTGAAAGTCCTAGTTAGGTCTAACCATTAACATGATTGAGTTTGATGCATCAAATAAAAGATGACCGGGCCTGAGAAAAGCTCTAGCTAACCTAATCGTTATTCAGAGAGTGCGACCTAATCATTATATGATGAATGATAATTTCACTATCTCGATGAACATCAAGCATAAGGCACCTCTAATGTCCATCCAGACTATTGGACCCATTACCATCCACCATAATGAGAAGCTATGATCTAGTTATCACCATAACTATTTCATTTTAGGGACCTAATAATTTTAGAGGATTTGGTTAACTTATTTTAGAGAAAAGAGTCAGATAACCAACTAGTCATGATCCTTTTACTAACTTCACTAAGTTAGATTAAAGGAGACCAAAGATAGGCTAGTCTAGGAGCACCTAAATTAGTCATACTGATTTACCTAGCTGACATGAGTCAGCTTAAATTATTAAGTGATCTAATCAAAATGTAACTTAATCGAAAAGGCTAGATAAGTGAGATCAGTGGGAGAAATATGTCATTAACTTGTTAAAGACTGAATCAATGCGAGTAGCTCCCAATTAATGACCATCGATCAAAATTTACTAGACTTATCTTAGACACCAACTAGTTAATTAGTTTTAGTTGGATCAACCTAATAGTTCGGGCTAGACCGCATAGCCAATAATCAAATTCATTTTAGTTCTCATTAAAGATATGGACTTGACTAACTACAACTACTATAATTGATTAATTGATTTAGAGAATCCTTGACCTAATCTAAGACAATATTTGATTAGATTTAGTTAATTCTCTAATTAAATTTATTTTTTAATCTAACCTTAGGTCTAACCTAATTAATAGACCTAATTTTCTCTAACCCAATAATCCAAATGTTATGATTTGTATCTTAGAATCTTCAATTTATAATCCTATATCCTAAACAAAATAATTCTTAATTCTTAATTAAGTTTTGATTTAAGAATTAGAGTTTGGCATTTTGAAAATAATTTTTATATTTATAAAATATTTTTACAACTTGGTTCTACTAACTAATTGCATGTTTGATTCATAATCAATATATAAATAAATATAAACATGAATCTACTTTAGATCTAACCTCAACTTATTCATGGTTATGAATATTTGATTAAAATAATTTTAATTTTAAATAATCATAAATCATCTTAGAATAAATCTAACATATTTATGATCATATAAACTAGATTGAAATACTTTCAATTTAAATCATAAAATTTTTTAAGTTAAATCTAAAATTTTATGATCAAGTTTTAGATCAGCACGTACTAGGATAACCTTTATACTATACGAAATAAATCTTATAGTAGGACAATCTTATAAGATCAATATGTACAATCTAAAATATTTATTTTTAGATTTAAATAATTTTAAATTTAATAAATTATAAATTAATCTAAATCATATCTAATAAATTTATGATCAGCTTTAGATCTGCACGAACTAGGACAACCTTTATACTGTAAGGGATAAATCTTATAGCAGGATAATCTTATAAAATCAGTCCATATGATTTAATATTTAATTTTAGATTTAAATATTAGATTATAATTTAGATATAATCTAAATAAATAATTTAAATATATATAAAAATTATATCATAAAAATCCTAGGCTCTGATACCAATTATAGGAAAAGTCTAGAATTTCATGTAGGTATTTTGAATTTTTTTTCAAAACTAGATCGATGAAAATAATAAATTAATCATATTAATTTATTAAAATATATAAATAATTTTTAGATTTAGAATCTAATATCATGATCTATGCATGCTAATAAATCTAAAATTATGTATTAAATAAAGATAATGATATTGATCATGTCAACATCAAACCAAGACTAGATCTAATCTAGTGGAAGAAAGAGATTGAATCTCTTTTACCTTTTGTAAGTTGGAAACTTCACTTGCTGATCCAAGGTTGAGGTCATTGCTTCAAGCCGTACACATATTCAGTCTCTACAAAAAGTCCATACGAAGCCTCGATTATTGATCCAAAGTTCAACGACAAGAAATCAACAAAATATGCTAGTACTATGTTGATCCTGCTTCAATGGTTGATGGCGAAACTCTTTCTTTGATCAACTTGGACCTTCCAAAGCACCAAGAAAGAGAGTGGAGGATCTAAAAGAACTTTTTTTCTTCATCTTTTTCTCTCAAAAAGATTATGAAAAAGGATGTAAGAGAAATCCTAAAGAAGACCTCTCTTCTCTCTTTCTTTTCTCTTACCTAGGCACAACAACTTGTATCTTTACAAAGAACCATGCCTAAAGCCCCTTTGCACTGAATCGAACATTGCAAAATCAAAAATACAATTCCAATAACAAACATAATGGTGATTATGTATGATAAGAGCATGATGTTATCATTAAGACATCATATTTATTAATTTAATTTTAATTTTATAAATAATTTAAAAATAGATAGTAAGTAGTGAGTTGGGTCAAATTCATAGAGAAGATAGTGTTTTAATTTTAAAATATTTGATTTTTATAAAAAAATTTAAAATTAATTTAAAGTAAGAAAATAAAATAAAAAATAAAAATTAAAAATTAAAAGATGTAGAAAATTAAATTTGGTACTAAGATCTACTAGTTAGATCTTAGCATCTATTTGCGATGAAATTAAATAGCAATAAAAAGTAAAAAAGTAAAAATTAAATTATAATTAAAAAATAAAATGCATAAATTTAAAGTGCATAAAAATAAAATTTTATATTAATTTAAAAGTTCATAATTTAAATACATAAAATTAAAAAGAAAAGAAAAAAAATAAAAATTAAAACAAGCTAATCTCGATCTTGGATTGGCATCGGCATGAAGATGGAATAGGAGATAGCTCTTCTTCACAGCATCCATTGCCTTGAAGCAGCCTCTAACCCAACCATGGCTCCCACCTTAGACCGTAGCTTTTCCATGATCGAAGATAATTGATTTTGGAGGTCTAGAGTCCTATAAATAGAGTTAGGAGGGCTGAAGATCCTTGTTGCAGGTAATATGGGGCTAAGGTAGAGTTTAATCGATAAAATCTAGAGAAATCTTGATGAAAATTGATTTAAAAGAGTCCTTGGATTGAGTTCTATTATTTTAGATGAAGTTTGGCCATCAGATGCCGATCAAACGACTCTAAAAATATCAAAAATACTTGCTAATCAACCCAGATCTGGTCAAATTTAATGTGGACCGTTGGACGGAGTTGATCTAGAGAAGATCGTGCTATTGGATCATTGCTGGGAGGTTGGATCACTGTCGGAAGCTTCTAGATCCGTCGGATCAGAGTTTGGAGCATGCATGACCATCGGATCATCATTTGGTGGAATCTGAAACTAAATCAAAGAAGGAAAAAACCCTGGCCTTCGGATCTAGATCGTAAACTACCATAGCCATCCGATGGTGCCATTACTATAGCTATGGATTGCCTGGACCGACCGCACCACAAACCACAATCAATCAGCATATGCCTTGCCATGTGAAATTATCATTTTGCCCTTGTACGCCATGATGAATTTTTTGTAAATCCTTTAGCGATCTTGGTCCATCACGTGGCAGTATGTGAATCGCTACCTTCTGCTGAGCTAACGGTCCATACCTAGATCATGGACTGGTGGGTCAACTGATCTGACTGAGCCAGCTTGGCTTGGCTCTGCGGCTTGGCTTGATGCACTGGCTGAGCCATTTTTTTATTTTATTTTATTTTTTTAAAAAAATTTATATCTGATCTATTTTAACTCCATTTTGCTCTAAATTTATTTTATTATAACTAAAAAAATAATCTCTTTTTATTAATAATATTATTTTATTTTTTTATTTTTTAATTAAAAATATTAATTTTTAAAAATATATAAATTAATTATTAATTTTTAAAAATTAAAATAAATTAATTATTAAATTAATACTTTATTAATAAATTTATGATACTTATCACATTCCGTAACTTAAGCTTTGCTCATCCTCGAGTAAAGAAAGAACTTAATTTTAGATACCTTTTATCTTTAGAGTTTTGAATTTGACTGAAGCAATTTTCAAAATAGATATGGATATTCAGTAGAGCATAAGTGAGACATGTCATTGGGATATTAGTACTTACCAATATAAAAATTAAATAAAAAATATTAATTTTTTAAATATTTTCTAAATTATTCTTATCTTTGTCTCTGAATCATCTAAACTTTTATATAGGAAAGTGTATTATTACTTCTGCCCTTCATTTATTAATTTTTTTATTCATATTACCCACTTTTTGATGCAAATATCATTGCTTGCATAGGCAATGAGATCAGATTACTCGATGAAAAATTAATATATTTATTTATTTATTTATTTATTTAATATTATACTACCAATAATTGCCCTAATCTCTTAAGCTTTCTATTAGATCCATGTAGCGAGTCTTAGTCCAATGACTTCTAAACTAGTTGGCTTTAGAGAACTAGGTATAAAATATCCTTCAAGCTTACTAGCTCGAAGCAAATAAGCTATGAGTTAAGATTAGCTTTACATCGAGCTTCTTTATCCTTCCCATCTTTTGATGTGAAACTTAATGCTTACTTAGGCAAAAAAGCTCGATTACTCAGTGAGAAGTACTTTAGAAACTATTTTATTTTAATTTTAATTTTTAATATGAAGAAAAATATAGTTATCCTACATAAGTTTATAAAAAGTAGACTCTTCTTTGATGTCGATAGAAAAAAATAAAAGTACTCAAAAAAAATTATTCATATTCTAGACCTAACTCTTTGTTGAATTATTTTAATACTTGGTCCCTCAATATCTCACAAATTCTCTGATCTATGCATCAATTTTTTTAAAAAAATATGTTTAATTTAACTCAATTCTTAAGCATAATCGGATGTCTAAATACTAAATACTAACTTCTTTGAGAATTTTTTTTAAAAAAATAAAATTTTATTATTCTCCCCCTAACTTAATCGACATTATTCTTAATGGAGAAAGAAAATAAATGATGTAATAAAGAAAAGAACAAACCTGACTCAATATATTTTTTTGATGGTCCAGCATGGTTCTTTGAAAATTTGGCTCTTCCTCCAACTTATTCAACGTGACCTAAAAAGAAAATAAACTAAAAAGATAAATTAGATGAAAAAAATTAAATATTGGATTATCTCCCAACAAGTGCTAAGTTTGCCATCTTCAGCCAAACACAGGGTAGCTTACCTATCCCGTATCAGATACTAGATTAATAAATTTCATTGATTTTACATTGTCAATCTCAGAAAGATAGTTTATTATCCTTTTATTAATATATTCATTATTAATTTTAGGGATATAGCTCGTGATCCTATTCTCAGACCTTTATTTGTTAAGATATTCTCCTATTTATTCTTCTAGAATACTCATATATTGAGTTTTTATATTAGGAGTTAAGTTTAATGGGTACTAGGAGGATGTCTAAAGATGGCTTTAACTATAGAGATAAATTAATATGATCTTATTTAAATAACTCCATTGACACTTCATTACATGCCTCTTGGTTATTGTGAGAAGAACCAGCTTTTAGGGATGAAGGAAATGGGACTTTAGGTTTATAGATCTCAAGTAAATCATCTATTCTCTTCTTTTCTTTGTCTGATTTATTTAAATTAGAACCAACATTAATACTAGTTTCGGACTTAGGTTCTTCTGTGCGGTTAGCTTCGGTACTAACCTATTTCTCTAAATTTTATTTTGACTAGCATCAATACTAGCCTCGCTCACCTAATCTTGGTATGGGTCCATAAGAATCCTATAACTTTTAAGTTTAGAAATTACTTTAGCATTCTCTAATTGGAGATTCCTAGGTGGAACATTAGATTGATGATTTAGTCCAGGTGGTTGGTGGACAATAGGTGAATTATTTATAAGATTCGGTTGGTTCGGTAATTGACCTAGTTCTCTCCTCATAGTAAACTCAGCTAATTATCCTATTTGAGCTTTTAGTTTGGCGATAGATTGTTGTTGAGTCAAAATTAATTATTGAAGTTGGTTAAATCTATCATCAGCTTGATTGATCTATTGAGGAGATGGGTATGATGGTTGATTATAATATGATGGCCGAGTGGACTAACTAGGCTGACCACTATTATAGACATAATTTTGATATTGGGTCTAAGCTTGAGTTTGATGGGATATCTAAGAAAAATTAGAGTGATTTCTCTAATCTGGGTTATGTGAATTTGAAAATAGATTGTTAACCAGCTTGGAGTAGTCTTGTGCAGTTTGAACTTGTTCTTGGATAAAAGATGAAAATTATACAATCGTAGGGTATTCACTCACATGATGGGTTGGGCTAGCATAGATTGAATAAATCTTTTGATAATTAGAAGATGATGTGAATTATGCAGAAGATTGTTGACTTAGGATTAGGAGTTGAACAAATTTTTGGGCAAGAAAGTCTACATTATTTATCAAATTTAAATTAGCCTTAGGACTAGATTCTAGATGTTTAAATTCATAGATCCCTGCCCAAGTTTGGTAGAAAGATAACGAAGCATGATTGATTGAGTTTTCACTCAAGATTTTAAATAAGGTATAGGCTTCATCCTCACTTTTGTTCATGAATGCACCTCCACAAGATGCATCTACCATTTGTTTATATTGGTCTCCTAAATCCTCATAGAAAGCTTGAACTATTTGCCACTTAGACAGACCAAGATATGGGTATTTTTTAATAAGTTCTTTAAGTCTCTTCCATGACTTATGAATTTGTTCTCCCAAAAGCTGAGCAAATCCAATGATAGCTCATCTTATGATGTTGGTTTGGCCTATGAAATAAAATTTCTTAAGAAATTCACATTGCAATTCGATCCAAGTTTGGATTGGTCTCTCTATTGTGCCAAGCCAGTATTTGACTTTATCTTTTAATGAAAAATAAAATAAAATTAGTCTAAGGACATCATTGGTTAAATTTTGAATCCTCACCATAGAGCAGATTTCTAAGAACTCATCCAGATGCTTATAAGAGTCTTCATTAGTATTTTCATAGAAAGATGAAAGCATCTAGATTATGGTCGACTTGATCTTATAGTGGGTAGCATGAATATTAGATAACTGAATATAAGTCGATGGATTATAGATGAAAGAAATAAAATATTTTCTCATCTACCTAGGTGGTTCTTTAAAATTTTCAGTCATTTGATTATCTAGATTTAATATGGTTTAGCCATTCAATTTTATGGTTAGGTTCAACTAGATCAGGTAAAGTGATTTTCTATCGTGCATGTATTAGTACAATCCAAACGTATAGTTCATAATTTTTTAAATTTTTTAATTTTTTAATTATTTTATTATTTTTAAATTTTTTATAATTTTTATATTATTATTTTATTTTTTAAAAATTTTTAAAAAATTTTAAATTTTTAAATTATTTATTATTATATTATTATTTTATTTTTAAAAATTTTAATGATTATATTATTTTATTATAATTTTATTATTTATTTATTTATAATTTTTATTTTTTAATTAATTTTTTATTATTTTTATTTTATTTTATTTTAATTTATTTTTTAAAAGAAAAGAGAAGAAAAGGAGAAAAAAGAAAGAAGAGTTCTAAAGAAGAAGTCCTAGAGCTAAGAAGAGAGAGAAGATTAATTTTAATTAGGTTTAATGTTGGTTAACAATTAAGTTAGGCAAACATTCCTAAGGGTTGTCTTAAATTTAGATAACTCCTAACCGCCAAGATCACCTTCAAGCCCTCCAAGTGTAAGATTAGCCACTTACCTAGTTAGGTAAGTATAAGGTTGGTAGGAGTCTCCCCCGTTGCTTATCTTAGACACCAATTGTACTTGGCCAAGTAAGCTAATAGAATCAATTATAAACCACCTTCCTTCGGACCCAGTCATCCCTGAACTACTTTTTTTAGACACCAATCAAAATGACTAATCCTAATTCAATCTAATTTTTAGGATTTTTTATCCTAATGAGCTCGAGTTTCTAGGATTGATATTTAATTAATTTTAAAATTAAAGGCTTAGATCAATGCAGGATGCTGGTTGGTTGTTTATGGACCAAGAAAGGATGATCAAATCTCCATATTATCTTATTTAATGGGTTGTGTCTTTAATTTAGTTTAATATGAATATGCACAATCACTTTCAGATAAGAAATTCTATGCAACTAAATTAGATGCATGAAACTTAATTGAACTTGAGAGCTTACCTTATCTCCAGCAATCATCAAAAAAAATAAAAATAAAAATAAATCTAATATGATGGATGCTCTAAGTAATTAGAATTTCTAATCTTATTATGAAGCTTTTAAATAGATTTAAGTGGATATTTTTAGATTAATTTAAAAATAAAATAAATAATAAAAAAATTTAGGATTAGGATTGATCTCATTAAGTAGGATTGGAAGCTTCCTCCTTGTTCTAATCTTTTTGCTCTCTTTTTTCTTCTCATTTTTTAATCTACAAAATAAATAAAAAAAATTAGTAAAAAAAGAAATTAAAAATTTATTTATAATTTATTTTATAAATAAATCAAAAGGATAAAATTTTTAATGTTCGTGTCTTCTTCGGCAATGACGCCAAAAACTTGATAAGAGCATAATGTTGTCATTAAGATACCATGTTTATCAGTTTAATTCTGACTTCTTAAATAATTTAAAAATAGATAGTAAGTAGTGAGTCAGGTCGAATCCATAGAGAAGGCAGTAGTTTAATTTTAAAATCTTTAATTTTTATAAAAAATTTTAAAAATTAATTTAAAGTTAAAACATAAAATTATAAATAAAATATAAAAATTAAAATGTGAAGAAAATTAAACTTGGTACTAAGATCTACTAGTTAGATCTTAGCATCTACTTGCGATGAAATTAAATAGCAATTAAAAGTCAAGAGCAAAAATTAAATTATAATTAAAAAATAAAAAGCATGAATTTAAGGAGCATAAAAATAAAATTTTACATTAATTTAAAAATTTATAATTTAAATATATGAAATTAAAAAGAAAAAAAGAAAATAAAAATTAAAACAAGCTAATCTCAATTTTGGATCGGCATCGGCATGAAGATGGCGTAGGAGATAGCTCTTCTTCGAAGCACTCATTGTCTTGAAGCAGCCTCTAACCCAAGCATGTCTCCCACCCTGGACTATAGCTTTCCAATGATCGAAGATAATTGATTTTGGAGGCATAGAGTCCTTTAAATAGAGTTAGGAGGGATGGAGATCCTTGCCGCAGGCAATATAGAACTATGGTAGAGTTTGATCGACAAAATCAGGAGAAATCCTAGTGAAAGTTAGTTTAAAAGAGTAACTGGATTGAGTTTTGCTATTTTAGGTGAATTCTGGCCGTCAGATGCTGATCAAATGGCTCCAAAAATACCAAAAATACTTGCTAATCAGTCCAAATCTGGTCGGATTTAATGTAGACCATTAGATGGAGTTAATCTAGAGAAGATCGGGCCATTGGATTATTGCTTGGGAGGTTGGATCATCGTCGAGAGCTTCCAAATCCATCGGATCAGAGTTTGGAGTGCGTGCAACCATCGGATCATCATTTGGTGAAATCTGAAACCAAATCAAAGAAGGAAAAAATCTTGGCCATTGGATCTAGACCGCAAACCACCATAGCCATCCAATGGTGCCATTACTATAGCTATGGACCACCTGGACCGACCGTACTGCAGACTGCAACCAATCAGCACATGCCTTGCCATGTGAAATTATTATTTTATCCCGGTACGCTGTGATGAATTTTCTATAAATTCTTTAGCGGTCTTTGTCTACCATGTGGCAGCATGTGATTCGCTACCTTCTATTGAGCTGGCGGTCCATGCCTGGATCGTGGATCGGCAAGTCGGCTTATCTAGCTTAGCCGGCTTGAGTAGTGCGTCAGCTTGGCTTGGCTTTGCGGCTTGGCTTAATGAGCTGACTGAGTGATTATTTTATTTTATTTTATTTTATTTTTTTCTTAAAAAATTCATACCGGATCCATCAACTCTGTTTTACTGTAAATTTATTTCATTATGATGAAAAAAATAAGCTCTTTTTACTAATAATAATATTTTATTTTTTTATTTTTTTATTTTTTAATTAATAAAAATATTAATTTCTTAAATATATATAAATTAATTATTAATTTTTTAAAAAAAAAAATTAATTATTAAATTAATATTTTTATTAGTAAATTTATGATACTTATCAATGTATAGGGATTCTTACCTCAAATTATGATAAATAGGACATAGGATTATGATCCAGATATTAAGACTCTACTCGATATCCTCTTATCCACTGATTTGCCCTCCTATTTATTCAAATTAACATCTCAAAATAAGTTAATTAAATTAATTTAAATTTCTAAAATTTTATTAAGGTTTACTGGGGTCCACACTCGACCCCCAGAATTCTCTCTCTCTTTTTCTTCTTCTTCTTTTATAATCTATTTACAAAGAAAATAAATAATTAAATGATAAATTAATTATTTATTTAATTTAATTAAATGATTAGAAGAGAGAGAGGAACCTTTTCTTCTCTTATTTGCCTCCTCTTCCATTCTTTTTTATCATATTCCTCATAATTTAATTAATTAAACTAACTAATGAATAATTTATTTAATAAATTAATAAATCAAGAGGAGAGAGAGAAACCTCTCTTCCTCTTCTTCTATCTTCTAAACAGAGGATGCATCCCCCCTTATATCTGTTCGCTCATTCGTGGCCGCAGGTGATCCAACCGGCCACCCACAGCAGCTCTCGGAGTTGGCGAGATCATGGTCCTGGCAACAACCCCAAGGGTGGCTATTGCTAGTGGCATACGGAAAAAGAAAGGAAAAAATAGGGTATTCCTTATTTTCAAACCAAATCGCCCACTTGCTAGCTTCAATTGTGAACGCTGGCGATAAGGAAATAACCAAAAATTGAAAAGAAAAACTAAGCTTATCTTATCCGATGATCAGAGAAGGGTTCCGATCACCTCCTTCCCCAACGGTAAACCCAAGAATGAGCTCCCGAAAAATCCCAGTGATCCCTCATCAACCCACGATAAAAACCTTTGGAAAAGGAAGAGGGTTTTTATAAGAAAGTCTCCTAAGCTATTTTGGACTCCCACGGCCCCGATCTCATTAAAATCGGAGAAGGAGACTCCGATTAGGAATCTTCTTCCTCCCTCTTCTGCATGTGAGATAGGGCATTGGGTCCCTTCATCTAGGCCGGTCCAAAGCCCCAATGGGCTAGGCTGGGCTATTACATAAATTATGTAAATCATTAAAAGCACATGAAAAGTTCATCATCATATTTATAAATGAGCTTCAAAATTAGAAGAATATATCCAAATTAATTTGTTTGGAGTAAGAATATGTTTCAAACTCATTTTTACTCCAAATAGTTATTAAAAATGATTTGGCAATCAAAAGCATGTAAATCAAATAGAATAAATACATGAAGGCACAACTTGAGAAGACTGTAAGAAATTTGATGGAAAGTTTAAAATCAATAAAGCTCAAAATAATATAATTAATTAAAAATTTTGGATCAAAATTCTTAAAATAAATTAATCAAAATTTTCAATCAAATCAAGATAAAAAGTATTTCTCTTCTTATTTTGAGATACCAAGAATTTATTTTTTTAAATATTTTAATAACATTATCTTCCCCTATTTTTCATAATTATAGCTTAATTATTTTATCTTTCAATTTTTCTTTCTCTTTTTCTTTCAAATCAAGCTCATTTAACATGAATTTAACTACTAAATTCAAAATTTCTAAATCTGAAAGGCATTTTCAATTTCAAAAATTTTTTCAATTAAATGATCATTTCTTCTTTAATATTTTCTCTTCCTTATTTTTGTAAAAAAAATATTTTAAAAATTAAGCACATTTTTTCCTTTAATATTTTCTTCCCCTATTTTTCAAATTTAACATGAATTTAAGTTTCATAACTTCTTCCCCTATTTGAAAGCTTGTAGCAAATTTAGATTTAATTTCTTTCTCTCTTTCTGAAAGAATCAAAAATTTATATCGAATTGAGATAAAATAAAAAAATATTTTTTAAAATTTAAATCAAACATGGCTACTTTTAGAAAATATATTTTAGTTAGATTTTTAAATAATATAAATCTAATGGCACTTCTCTCCATTCCTAAAAAAAATATGGATCCAAAAACATTTCCTTAAACTTTGTTAGAAAAAATACTTTGAGCTTTAAAGATTCAAATAAATTTAGGGGATCAAAAATAAATCAATTGGGGTTATGAGATTCAACAAATCAAGTATGATCAAATCAAGGAGAATCCAGATGAAGGTTCTATGGGATTTGGTTCAACTAGAGAATTTCAAATCCTTAAGGGTTCAACCTATGATGCAATGCAAATTAATACTTCAAGCACTTGATCTTTTGTGACTAGAGTGTCTTATCTTCAAGTGCTTGTTTCATTCACTATTTAGAAGAATTTCAATATTTTAGCATTTTATGAAAAAATAAAATTTATTCAATTTATAAGTTTGGCATCTAAATAGTTTCATATACAATCAAGCTCATAATAATTTAGGTTTATCCAATAATTAAAGATTAAAATAGCAGGATATAAAGGATTGAGGCAGCAAGTTGAATTAGAATAAAATAATGAGCTTAAAATAAATAATTAGCATAATATACTAGTTTTAATCAATATATCAAATATTTAATTCATGGAGTATGATCATTTTAAGCAATGATAAATCATCAAAATCAATCAAACATACTTAATAATTATGCTAATTAATAATCAAAATATATTTAGTAAACAATGATGGTATGATGTGAGAAAAATTTAGATTTTACTAAACATCGTTATCCATCCAATTTTATTTCTAAGGATCCATCCATAATATTTTTTTCTTTTTATTCCATTGGATCCTTGGATACCTGCAAAATTATTTGCTAATCTTTGGTACTCAAGTCATCTTGGATCCATGGATGTTAGAGCATATAGTTTCTTTTAGAATCCAAATTTATTTGACTAAAGTCTGATCAATTCTTTTAGTGTTATACTCTAAAATTTTATGGCCTATTTTATTATATTTGAAACATGTAATAGAATGATTTTTAAATAAAGTTTTGCTAAACATATTATTCATAAATTTTTATTTTTTTTAAAGAATTATAAGCAATTTTAGGTTTATTGAAAATATCCTTTTGAT
The DNA here is from genome assembly GCA_006176705.1 of Cocos nucifera. Lineage (NCBI taxonomy): Eukaryota > Viridiplantae > Streptophyta > Magnoliopsida > Arecales > Arecaceae > Cocos > Cocos nucifera. The sequence continues at coordinate 3,300,653 of QRFJ01000025.1, forward strand.
TGACTAAAATGGATTGAAACTTTTGAGAGCCAATTGTAAACTTGTTAAGCATAGGCTTAAATGTTTCAATCTCTTTTCTTAGTTTAGTATTTTCTTCTATAAAAGATTTTTAAAATTTTAAAAGATTTTTTCTTTAACCAAGAATTTTTTAGATTTTATAAATATTTTTCTTCAACTAAGATATTTTTTTCCTTCAATATTTTTTCTTAATCAAAATTTTATTCTTCTCTTTAGCCAAAAACATATTTAATTTTTTATGTTTTTTATTTTTCAATCTTAATTTTTTAAATTCATCCAATAAATCATTAAAAGATTCAAATAATTCATTAAAGATAAATTTAGAAAAATATTCTACTTTACCTCATCATTGAGAGTCATGAGGCAAGGATTTGCAATACCTTCTTCTTTCTTATTTTTCTCTTTCATGCTTTGCTCTTCTTTTATCAATGTCTTCCTTTTCTTTTATTTCTTCTTTTTTTCATCCTTATGAGCTATGAGGCAAAAGTTGGGGTGAGCTTCTTTGTCCTCTTGAAAGCTTGGTTCTTCTTTTTGATTTGCTCCTGCATAAGTTTTTTTCAATTTCTTCTAAATTTATTTTACTAAAATATATAAAAAAATATATTAAATTTATTTATGTCTAATGAATAATAATGTATTTTCATAACTTTAGCATTTAGTTGGTTCATTTCTTTATCATGCTCAAGCAATGCTTTGGGGGTGTGTGAGCCATCGATTATAATTTTTCATAAATAATTATATGCTTGTATGAAGATGTACATTCGTGCTTTTCAATAACTATAATTCGATCTATTTGAAAGTTGATCTATAAAATAACCTTCATTAAGAAAAAATTTTATTTAGGTTGTCATGATCTTTTACTCTTTAACTGCTAAATTAACAATCAAATGTTAGAGCATCCACTTTGATACCAATTATTATCCAGGGGTAGTAACCCAAGGGAGGGATGAATTGGATTCTTATAAAATTTTATTCAAATTTATTTTTTAAATAATATGTACTTCAATTTATGCTATCTTTAGTAATTATGAAATGTAAGCAATGGTGTCGTAGTGGAATTAAGATAACAAAATCAAAGAATAAAAGTAAAGCAAGAATTATAATCATGTAAAGTATGTAGAGGAATAGAAGAAGCACAACACAAACACACCATAATTTATAGTGGTTCGGTGCAACCCGCACCTACATCCACTCTCTAAACTTTTCTTGAAATTTTTATATAATCCTTTCTTGATTAAGTATGTTTATTTTTGCAAACTCACAAACAAATCCAATTAATTTTCATAAGTGCACCAACCAAAATCTTACACCGTTAGTTTTTCGAGTTCACTAATAACTCAGTTAGTTTTTTGAGCCAACTAACCAAAATCTAACAAGTTCAATTGTGAGCTTGGACGAGCCTAATCTTCATGTTTCTTTACTCCAAAAAAATTTATAAACAAATAAAATTATAAATAAAAGTTTTAGCATAATATAAAAATAAAATTTAAACTCTTTAAATTCTAAAGAAGAAGCTGATGATTTGCCGGATTGAAGCTTAGCTTTTCTTCAATTTATACTTGAGAGGATATGGAAGATGTTGAATAAGATTGCTTTTAAAGGTTTGCTATCTATGCATAACTTTTCTTTCTTTTTTCTTTCTTTTTGGATATTCAATGTTTCTCATCAAAAATAAAAAAATTTCTCTTTAAATACCTTAATCTTACTTTTCTTTTGATTTTTTATTTTTAAATACCCTTGGAGATAGTTGGAGAGTGAGTCCTAGCCGTTGAAAGTTCTAAAATAGCCATTAGAGGTGAGAACTAGCCATTGGAAGGAAGAAAGATCCATTGCAAAACTATCCATTGAAGGCTGTCAATGTATTTCGAGTTCTTTCGGTTTTGATAGAGACATCTCGCTGCAACTTCGAGAGCCTTCAAAAATAATTGAAGTCATCTCGATCTTAGTACATAGAAATAAGATTTTTGTCTCCTGAGATGGAGATGACTTGAGCTAATTTTGAGTCCTCTCTACCTCGTGCCAAGATATTGTGCCAGTATGCCAAACAACTTGAAGATGACTTTAAATTTTCTAAAGATGGCTCTTTTTGCTCTGGAGTCAACTCCACTAAGTCTTAAACTCAAAAATTCCTTCTTTAGAGATCTTGACTTAGCAAATTTATGAAGATCTTTTTCAATGAGTATTTCTTCAATTTTAACACCTGAAAAGACCTATATAGATTCTTAAAATATATGATTATATACATAATATACTTAGTATTTTGGAATCATCAAAATAAATCTTAGGGTCAACAAATAGAAGTAATGATAAGGCTAGTTATCGTTAGATTCGATATGGACCTACATACTTGCCACCATCAAGTTAGAAACTTTATCGCCTTGTTGAGTAAGTACATAGACCCACCCCTAGGTCCGAGGATTTTGCACAACTTGGGGCACTTGGTTTGCTAGAATTTCTTGTTGTATTTATTGTTCCTTCTTATTAAAGCAAATAGTTTTCTTATGGCCTTGCTGATGACATATGAAGTAACTTCCACTGAATTGTTTACACTCTCTTAAGTAATGAGGCCCACCACATCAATAACACTAAATACCCTCTTGGGATTGTTCGCTATCTTTCATAGCAAAGCTTGATTTCTTGGTCGTTGACTTGAAAGGTCCACTATTTTGGCTCTAAGAATCATTTGATCAATCCCTTTTATTGGAAAAAGTGCTTCGAATTCGATCCATAGAGATGTTGCAATAGCACATGGCCTACAAGAGCACTAGGCCCATAGGAGGAAGTAGCCCATAGGTGCATGCAGCCGCAAGCACACGTGGCCTATAGTAGTGTATGGCCCAGGTGCGCCACATGGTCCACCACAGACCACCGCATCTAGGCAAGTGCACTATCCAGGAGGGAGCACGCGGACTAGGTGCGGTCCATGCACAGTCCATGATGCTCGTCGTTATAGCACCAAAGATAAAATTAAATCGATCCTATTATTGGTTTGATCAATAGTGAGTCGGGCATCAATTTCTCAAGGATTCTAGGCAAAGTTACTCCAATTTTAATTAAAAATAGAATTTTAGATTAAACTTTAAGATAAAAATTTCAGCAAGTAGATTAAAGAAAATTAATTCAAATCTAGTCGATTAAAATAAGAGAAAGCAAGTACTAATTAATTGGGGGTTTAAGAATCAGTTGAAGATATTCTAGATTCATCTTTAGCATGGTTGTGATAATTCTTTTTAATACAAGAATTTAAATTTTAAGAACTTAGTTATGACTATAACTTCTTTTGTTAGAGCATAAATCATATCTCTCGATTACGATCCTTCCCTATATAATCATAAGTTATTCAATACTTAATTTCTAAAAATTTAAAATATGATTTTCAATGATTTTTCTCTAACATAAACTATTAAATTAAGTATGGCTCATATCTTTCGATCGCAAGCCATCCCAATAAATATAGTCTATTTAGATCTTAATCAATAGTAAACATGTTAATATAAAGATAAGATCTCATATATAGAAAATAAAATTTTATTTAAAACTGAGCAAAAGAACATGTTATTTATTGCATAAAAAAATTATAAAAGATAAAAAAAATACAACCCATGCTAGAAGATTTCTTCTACTTTTCCAAAACTCAGCCCTTTAGTCATGCATGCTTGAGGATTGCTTCAGCTTGAACCTTGGTATGGAGATTTTGTTTGGAAGAAAGAGGATTTTTGTGGGGGAGAGAGCTTGATGATTGAGGAGAGGAGGGAAGAAGGGAGAGAGGGGAGGCTTGGCTTGGGAGAAAAGAGAGGACCTAAGAGAGGCTTTGGTTCCTAGAAGAGAAGAGGTGCGGCTAGCTTACTTATAGAGTAGGAAGTAAAGATTTTAGAGTTCTTCCCAAACTCTTCTTTGATTTTGACCCGGATTCCTCATGCCCAGTTTGAAGTCCAAATCTATATATGCTAGCCATTAGATCATCTCTATTCTTCGCTTTGGGATATCGGATTGCACCATCAAGAGACTTTAGACCATCGGATCGCTTCATCTGAATGCCTGGAAGAGCTTTGGATTAGTTGGCTTCGTTCCCAACCATTGGATCATGCACAGGAGATTCTAAGCCATCCAATCATGCCATTAATTGTGAGCCACTACCACTGTATAGGGAAAAGGGAGATCTCAGCCATTCAATCTTGTGTTTGATGCATTTTTAGTTGTAGGATGGCACAAACTGCTCTGCTCGCCCCGCTTGATCCCAGATACCGCATGAAGAGCCAGTCCATGCCTTAGCTTGTGGACCGATCGGCTAGTCCACCATGAACCAAATGGTTTTTAGGCCGATTTTGATTAGGTTTTGGGCTTTGGACTTTGGAGCAATGATTGAGTCTTCATTTGAGCTCCATTTTTAGTCCAATTTTCTTCCTTTTAACCTGCGATTTGGGTTCTTTGCATTGAAAAGCATTTTTCTTGCAAAATACAAGAAGAAGCATTAATTCTTAAAGAACAAAGATGAATTAATATCAATTTTTATGCTTCTTATTAATATATTTATGGTACTTATCATACCATCTAACTTAAGTTTTATCCATCCTCGAGTAAAAGAGAAAAATAGAAGTATGTACCAACTCATTCCTGAATAAAAAGTTAGGTAGACATTTCTAATGGTAGCTAATACCTGGCCAGATTATTGAAAAGAGATATGTTGTTGGATTATTAATTCGATTCAATTAGTCGTTGAGTGTTCATCACAAAAATTTTTAGAGATCTTCTTTCACCAACTCTCCACTTTACTCTTTAAGTCCTCTAACTTGATATAAGTTGGATTTATTATCTTCTTATAATTTAGTTTTCTTATTATGTACTATTATTATTATTATTATTTTAAACTTTTTTGTTAATCCTTGTAGCAAGCTTTTAGCTAATAACTCTCAAATCAGTTAGCTTTTAGGGCATTAGGTGTAGAGCACCCCTCGAGCTTACTGACTCAAGTCTAAAAAAAGCTATAATTCTTGTAACCAGTTTCTTGCATCCTCACCTTTTGACGTGAACCATAATGCTTACTTAGGTGAAGGAACCCAATTACTCAATGAGACAATGCTAAACCCTTTTTTTTAGTAGATTCTAGAAAAAAATTTTGCATACCTCGACCTTTCCATCCTACCCCCATAAAGCATATTCTTCATTAAGATTGGCAAGAAGAGAGTTTTAAAATCACTCTTAAAATTTGGTCTGGTCTTAATGAAAGGATTGATCCAATTCAGAATCGAATTTTCAAGAATCGGATAAATAGATTCAAGTTTAAAATAAAATTTTAAACATCAAAATACTTATGATACATAGTGGGTACTAGAGTTTCTTAAATCTGATGCCTCGCAAGACCTGGTAACACAGGCTTTCTACTTCGCGTGCATGCCAGGCATCATAAGGAAGGGGGATGAAGATTTGGACATCACATCTTCTCAAAAGGAGTAAAGGGAGGAACAAGATTTGAAAGATCTCTTCTCCAGCTCTTCCTTGAGATATCCTTATGCCGAGGAACAAAGAACAAGGGGTCTTCACACTTGAAAAGAAGAAGGACCACTCCTTGCCACACACCCTCTTTAGCTCTCTCTTTGTTGCACAAAATAAGAGCATAATGATAATATGGTCAGTGGCTATGGACTTTCCCACTTTAAATAGTTGATGCCACAAGGTATAGATCAAACCAGAATGATTAGGACTTTTAGTAACCATATCCAAATAAGGATATATACTTCATGAAGAAGTATTAGCACCACCTAGTGGTGCCCTCTTTTCCTCATGCACGCACATAAGAGGGGGGCAGAAAAACCAATGCCTCATCCTTCTCTTGGTCGGCTACAAGGAGAAAGAGAGTCTCTGTGCTTTGGATCTCTAAGGATCTAATCCATTTCAGATCAGATTTGAATTCATTTCAAACTAATTTTGAATAGACTATTGACCCTAACCTGATTAGGGTTCAAGTCCTAGTCTAATTTGAATATCTAACCTTATTAAGTCTAATTAAATTAAGTTTAATTAAATCAGATCTAATCTAAAATAATTAGCACTTGAGTTTATTTTGTCATGAATTCTTTGGATCAAAGATTCAATCATAATCATCCCCAGAATTAAACTTGCACCTCATGTCCAGTGCTAGCTAGATATGGTCAACTATTTAATTCTGTATGACCTCTAATTTAATTCTCAATTAAGCTAATCTATTTATTCAATTAAGTCATATACTTTCAAATTGAACAATTAGACTATAGGTCAATTCTTTTCTATGTTGCATGACTTAGTGGGTGACTCCATAGGTTCGAATATTAAATCGGTAGCATAGAAACTATTTTCTATACTAATCAAAGTTACCATCTAGCAATGATTCTTGATATCTGGATAGGACAAATATTTGCAAAGCAATATTCAAGAACCTCATATGGATGCCACATGATTTATCTCTTTGATCTTGAATGCTCAGGATGACTTAGGATTTGTTGTCAACCCTAAATGAGTCATCCACATTATATTTCAACCTTTCAAATCTGTCACATGGATTACACTATTCAAGGCTTTATTAAATTAAAATATAGTGATGCATTATCTTCAATAGTCTGGAGAGGTCAATTCCATCTTGACTTACACATGGACTTCATAAGTACTTGACTATACCTAGCAGTCTTCTATCACTATATTAGAAATACAGATAATCCAGTACCAAAATATAGTCAGTTGCTTGTAAGTCACTATAGTGATCTCAGGTTTGAGGAATACTCATGCCCATACCCTTTATGAGTTGCTCTTGATAGCAAAGTACTCAGCAAGTGAGTCACTATTCGATGATGATGTACTCCTATATCTCACCTGTATACCAAACCAGGATCACACACTCCTTGGATACGAGGACAACCAACCAATATGGCATATAATGATCTATATTTGATAAACATCATCATTCTTTTTAATGATGTATCATTTGATCATGAATATGAATTTAAGAACTACATGATAAATCCTCTTTTATTATTTAGAAGTAGTTCTAAGAACATTCATCATAACATAGGAGTTCGATATAGAAGATGCACAACTTATAATGAAAAATATAAAATAACTTTTATTAATAAAAAATTTATATTGAATTATAATAAAGAGCTCAATCATCTACAATTGAGATGATTAGCTTTAAAACATTACTTTTCAACAACTTCCACTTAGACTAAAATCAATTAAAATAGTATTGAATACCTATCTTCGACTTATGATCTTCGAACTCCTTGATTTCGAGGGTTTTAGTAAATAGGTTAGCCAGGTTCTCTTTTTTGTCGATCTTCTGAAGTTCAATGTCACCTCGATCCATGATTTTCTGGATAAAATGATAATGATGCAGAATATACTTTGTCCGTTGATGTGCCTTTGGTTCTTTTGCTTGAGCTATGGCTTCAGTGCTGTCGTATTATAGTAGAACTAGACCATCAAGAAAGATATCACTCCAAGCTTGCTGATAAATTTTCTCAGCCACACAACTTCTTTTGCTACATTTAATGCCGTAATATACTCTGTCTTACATACTGAATCAGCCATAGTATGCTACTTAAAACTTTTCCAGCAGACCACCTTATTGTTCAGGATAAATATATATTCTGACACACTCTTTCTATCATCGTAATCTGATTAAAAATTAAAATTAGTATATCCCATAAGTTTCAAGTCAGATTCTACATAAATAAGCCATTGGTCCTTAGTATTTCTCAAATACTTAAGGATGGCCTTTGCAACCTTTCAATGATTCTCACCTAGATTGGACTAGTATATGCTTATTACCCCTAGTGAGTATGCTACGTCTGATCTCATACACATCATGGCATAGATTATAGAACCTACTGTCGAGGTATATAAAATTTTACTCATATGCTTTCTCTCTTTTAAGGGATTGTCAGACAATTATTTTTTGAGAAAAAAATTTTATAGCATATCAGAAGATAGTCTTTCTTGAAATTCTCTATACTGAACCATTTCAGCATAGTATCTATGTACCTGAATTGGGACAACCCAAGTAGCCTATTAGATCTATTTCTATAGATCTTCATGCCTAGGATATGGGATGCTTCTTCTAAATTCTTCATGAAGAATGGAGATGATAGCCATACCTTTATTTTCTGTAATGCAAGATTGTCATTCTCGATTAAGAGAATATTATCCATATATAGAATAAGAAATATTATCACTATATTGTTCACCATTTTGTATATGCAGAGTTCTTCTCCATTTTTCATGAAGCCATATATTTTGATCATTTTATCAAAATTCATGTTCTAACTCTAATATGCCTGCTTCAATCCATATATAGATCTCTGAAGCTTGCACATCTTAGACTCGTCTGTGGATGTGAATCCTTCAGTGGTATTATATACACCTTTTCTTCTAGCTTTCCATTTTAGAAAGCTATTTTCATATCCATTTGCTAGATTTCATAGTTCAGATGTGCGGTTATCACGAGCATGATCCGAATGGACTTGAATATTGCTATAGAAAAAAATGTCTCATCATAGTCAATAATATAATATTGACAATATTCCTTAACAATCAGATAGATTTTATGGGTCTTCATCTTTTCATCTACACCCTTTTTTCTTTTGAAGATCCACTTACACCCTATGAGTTTTATCCCTTTAGGTGGATCAACTAATATCCATACATCATTAACTTTCATGGACTCCATTTTAGATTTTATGGCTTCAAGCCATTTCTCAGAGTCAGACCTCTACGTTGCATTCATATAAGTGATTAGATTCTCGTCGTTCTTATCGAATTTGATAGAATCTCTATTCCGAACTAAGAAACCATAGTATCTATCCGACTGATGCGGTACTCTACTAGATCGTCTTAAGGATGCTTGTATATTGGGCTTTGAATTTGATCTAATCAAATCTGATTTAGGTTTAGTTACATGTGTCGATTTTTCTATCTATCAAATTTCGTCAAGCTTGACTTTAGAGGCATTGTGCCTATTAGAAAATGTATCTCAAAATCAATCATTAGTCTATTGATGATTGTGCTATTTTATAATTATAAATAATTTATTATTGAATAAAATTATATTTTGATAGTTTTTATAACAAAGTCTACATCTTCTAATGAACTTTTTTGTTGCGATGAAGTCTTTAGGACTATTTAATTTTGATAAAGAGAGAATTTATTGATTAATTCTTAAATTATTCATGATTAAATGATACATTATTAACTAGCATAATAATGTTTATCGAGTGTAGATCGTTGCGTACCATATAGGTTGGTTGTCCTCTTAACCAACGAGTATGAAGATACTGATATGGCATACAGATGAGATATAGGAATATATCATCACTTAATGTAACCAACTTTGGAGTATTTTGCTATTGAGAATTGCTCTGATGGGATATGGATATAAGTGTCCCTTAGACCTGAGATCGTCATGGTGGTTTGCAAGCAACTCACTATGCTTTTGGTGCTAGACTATTTAAATTTTTAATTCAGTAATGAAAGATTTTTGAGTATAGTCAAGTACTTATGAAGTCGGTGAGTAATTAAGATGGGATTGACCACTCTAAGAGTTTGAAGAAGATGTACCGTTGTATTTTAATTTAGCAAAATCTTGACCAGGGTAATCCATGAGATGGATTTGGTATTTTGAAATACAATATGGATGACCTAATTAGGATTGATAGTTAAACCTTGAGTTATCCTATGAGTATTTAGATCAAGAGGATAAATTATACGAAAATTATATCCACATGGGTTTTAAGAGTATTGCTTTACACATTCGACCTATCTGATCATCGGATATCATTGCTAGATGGTCACTTTGATTGATATAAAAATTTATTCTTATGCTACCAGCTTAGGGATCACACACATTAGACATCTCAATCTGATTGAATGGTTTATCAATTATTGAGAATCATTTTAGGATCAAACAATCAATATAATTGATGTTTGATCTAGTGCAAGTATTGTAGGAGGATCGATTAGCAATCAAATTGCTAATTGACTCAATTTGATTGAGCCAAAGGATTGAGATAGAGTCTAATTGAATAAGATTCAATTATATTTAGTTTAGACTTAATTGGATCAAGTTTAATTAATTTATTGGATAAGCTAATTATAAGGGAGAACAAGTTTTTGTTCAATTAGGACTTATGTGAATCTAATTTTTAATTTGATTAAAAATTAAATTAAATTTAAATTTAATTTAATATAATTTAATTTAATTTTTAGTTAGTCTAGGATAAGCATTAATTGAGTTACATAAGTTTTGATTTAATTAGATTTAAATAATAAGTTGGACCAAGTCAAAACTTGAAGTCCTAGTATTACTAGGACTCTTCCATCTTGCGCCACCTTGCTTTCCATGCCCTCCCACACCAATTTTCTTAGAATTTGCATGAAAAATTTTATTTTTAGAGAGTCTCCATACCCCTTTTGTACCTTCCATATCTTTAGAAGAAAATTAGTTATGGAATAGGTCAAAACAAACAAGTTATTTTGACCTAAGACTCTATTGGATGGACTTTGACATGTCACCTTTCCTTATCTCTTTGAGGCATCCAACCACCTGATTTCCCTCTAATTTTTTCATGAAAAATAGAAGACATTTGTGCACAACTTCTAAAATTTTCATGCTAAAAAATAAGAAGGGTGCACCCAAGAGTTGGGCACCACAAACCTTGCTTAATTTGGACATGCCTTTCTAGGTTTTTGACCGGACAAGGACTCAGTCATAACTCTATATTTAAAGAGAGTTAGCACATGAAATTTCTACAAATTCTTGTAGGGTCTTGTAGCATGACTATATTATATATTGCCTATATATATGTGTAACAATAATTAATGGTATGATTATGTGTGTATGATATACTTGTCTTGATCACGTTATAAACTAAAATTGATATGGTGGAATCAACATGTAATAATCAGATGAGAATGATATAGTTTGACTAGTCTTATCATGTGGAATAGCCTCTATAGGCTCATGCGTGAGAATATGATCCGAGAAAGATCTTGAGAAATATAATCCAAGAAAGATCATGATAATTTGATCCAAGAAAGATCACAGAAATTTGATCCAAATAAAAGATCATCGCATGATCTTGACTAGTCCAAAGCCAAAAAGTTAAAGATTAATAAACTGGAATTATGAAAAGAGGAAAGGAATGTTAAGACCAGAGAAAGTATTATTGAATAAGATACTTTATTTAATGGCATGTGATGATCTATTTCTTATCTATATGCTCGATGCATGTTTATGCCAGTATGTAAATTATTTTAGATATGTATTATGAATTTTTATGATTTCATCTTGATATGCTTATTGATATTTTCAGTATGTCTATTATTTTGGTGTAGATGTATGGTGATTCTTATTGAGCTAAAAAAGTTCATATCTCTTTATTATTTTTTTTGGAGACACAGGAAGCTTAGTTCATATGGGATTGGGCCAAAAGTTAAGAGTCAAAACCCTTAAAACTTTAGTTAGCTAAATTTTCTAATACCATGGATATTTGAATATTTATGATTGAATAAATTGACTATTTATTTTGATAGACCAACTCAATCGATACATCTTGTCTTTATTTTGTTATTTTGAAATATTTGAATTTTATATTTTAGGCCTTACATGATCTCTAGGGTATAGCTCTAGGGTTCATGCGATCATATCACATGGTCGATCTGGGTGCTGAGTTTGGGGTATGATAGAGTGGTATCAGAGCTTATATTTAAGATCATTAGGGACTGAAACTTAAGCAGTATTTGAATATAAAGTTAAGATCACTAGGGACTTTGATATAAGTGATATCAAAATTTAGTATTTTGATTATTAGGGTTTAAGTTCAAGGAGAACGTGTGTGACGGTAGACCGCTAGGTTGAGGTAAATTAAATCATTATGAATGTGAGGCTTAGTTATCATCCAACTAAAATAATTTGATGAATAACCTTGACCTAGACAGGTTGATATGGCACGAGGAACTGAATGTGGGCGCGTTAGGAGGCTTACCTAATTTGCTGACGATTCTAGTGTATGGGAGACTCCTAGGCAGTAGGAAGACACCCCACCATCATCGATTAGTAGCACACATTGGCAAAAGCATCCTAACCAGCCCACTAAAAATACTCCAAGGACAAAGACCCCAGGTGAGCCTAAAATTTAGCTTGAGAAACATATTATTGCTTCCTAATTAATACAAATATTAGTTCAATAATAAGCTACTGCTAGGGATGATACGAGGAAGATATTGGAGATAGAACAAGGACAACAATAGCAGATCTTAGAACAACTAAGATAGGAGTGATAGCCCTAGCAGTGGCAGAGAATTGGAAATCCGTAGAAGCATCAAATCAATTTGATAGATTTCAAAAAGTATACACTAGGATTTATAGGAACCTTGGATCCTATGGAACTTGAAGGTTGGTTGAAAGCAATAGAGAAAGTGTTCAATGCCTTAAAATGCCCTATTGAGGATAAGGTCACTTTTGTCATCTTTATGTTACAAGATGAAGCAGCTGACTAGTGGAAGATGAAAATCGAAAAATTGGGACCAAATGACACACCCTTCACATGGGAAGAATTCAAAAGGGTCTTCTATAAGAGATATTTTTCTCGAAGTATCCAACTCTAGAAATTTTGAGAGTTCAATTGATTGGAGCAGGGCAACATGACGGTTACTCAGTATGCAACCAAGTTTGAAGAATTGTCTAAATATGCTTAAGCATTGATAGCTGAAGAGGGGATTCGCGCAAGAAAATTTGAAAATGGACTTAAAGATCAGATCCAATAGTTGATGACTGTGTTCAAACTGCCCACCCAAAAAGAAGTCATGAATAAATATCTAATAATAGAAAAGAGACTTAATGATGCTCAAGCCGCAAGAGAAAAAAGTTTGAAGAAAAGAGGCCGATCGAATAAGTCTCCAAACTAAGAGAGCAAAACTTTCAAGCTGAAGACCCCAGAACCAAACCATACTATTATTGAAGGTAAAATACAATCTCAAGAGACCATTCAATATTATAGGTGTGGAGGGCCCCATCTTAGGTGGGATTGCACGTGGCCTGGAGAAAAGTGTTACATATGTAGATAGGAAGGCCATAAGGCAATTGTTTGTTGTAATAGACAACAAGCACCTCAATACTTTGAAAATGCTCCTGCAAATCGAGCATCTCAAGTTGGACAACAGCAAGAGGGGGGACAACAAAAGCCTAAAACTCAAGGATGAGTCTATGCATTCATGCAAAAGGATGCCCATGCCTCCAACTCGATGGTGATGGGTATTGAACCAACCCCTTATTTTCCTTATTGATATACATGCTATGAAATATTATGAATTATTTATAGTTGTATAGCCAAGGATGATGAATATGCAGCATGTAATTATATGATAGATATGATTAAAATATCATCTAAAAAAATATATAGGCTCTATTTGACCCTAAGTCTACTCACTCCTTTATGTTAGCCGGTTTTGAGGAATAGCAAGTTAACTTCCGTACTCTTAGTAAATAATCTTTTTGTCTCTACACTATATATAAATGTCATCTTGGATAGATCAATTTGCAAAGATTGTATTCTAGGTATTGAGAATAAAGAGATAAAAGCAGATCTACTAGTCCTAGAGATGGACTTTGGCTTGATCTCGAAAATGAATCAAATCCTGAGCTAGTCTAAATTTAGTTTTGTGAGTAGTTCATCCCCAAACTAATGAACGATCAGAATGGACCATCTGAATCCTAGAAGGTGTGCTGAGGGTTTGTGTCATAGACTTCGGCAGTATATGGGATAATCACTTATCATTGGATGAATTTGCTTATGAACAGTAGTTACCAAGCAAATATCTAAATGACTCCTTTTGAAGTATTGTATGGTAGGAAATATAGATCTCTTATTTATTGGGATGGGAGAGAGCTAGAGTTCCAAGTAGGTGTTCATGTTTCTTCCACTAGAGGTATGATGAAACTTGGAGTCCATGGCAAATTAAGTCCAAGATATGTGAATCCTTTCTAGATTTTGGATAGAGTTGGAGTGGTTACATATTGATTAACATTACCATCACCTTTGTTAGATGTGCATGATTTGTTTTATGAGTCAATGTTAAGGAAGTATGTTCTACCTCCCAAGATCAGATATTGCGGCATCGAACTATACCCTATGTGAAGATACAATAAGAGCAACCATAGTGAAAGAGAGGCTACATGAAAACTCAAGGCAGAAATGAGAGTCAAACATCCATAGCTTTTCGAATCTTCAAGTATGCTAATTTCAAGGATGAAATTATTTTAAGAAAGGAAGAATATAATAGCCCAGCCTAGCCCATTAAGGCTTTGGACCGGCCTAGATGAAAGCACCCAATGCCCTATCTCACACACAGAAGAGGGAGGAAGAAGACTCCTAACCAGAGTCTTCTTCTCCTCTAATTTTGATGGGATCAGGGCCGTGGGAGTCCCAAATAGCTTAGGAGACTTTCTTATAAAAACCCTCTCCATTTTCCATAGGTTTTCATTATGGGTTGATGAGGGATCACCAGAATTTTTCAAGAGCTCATCCATTGGTTTGTCATTTGGAAAGGAGGCGAGCGAAACCATTCTTTGGCCACTAAACAAGGTAAGCTCAGTTTTTCTTTTCAATTTCTGGTTATTTTCTTGTCACCGACGTCCGATTGAAGCTAGCAAGTGGGCGGGTTGGTTTGAAAATAGGAAAGACCCAATTTTTTTCCTTTCTTTTCTCGTACACCGTCGGTAACAACCACCATTGGGGTTATCGTTGAGGCCACGATCTCGGTGCTCTGACAACTACCATGGGTGGCTGGTTGGGTCACCTATGGCCATGGACGAGTGAATGAATGTAATGGGGGGTGCATCCCCTATTTAGAACATGGAAGAAGAGGGAGAGAGGTTTTTCTCTCTCTCGATCCTCTTGATTTATTAATTAATTAAATAAATTATTAATTAGTTAGTGTAATTAATTAAATTATGAGGAATATGATTAAAAACAAGAAAAGAAGAGGAAAAAGGAGAAGAAAAGATTCCTCTCTCTCTCTCTTCTAATCATCTAATTAAATTAAAAAATAATTAATTTATCATTTAATTATTTATTTTCTTTGTAAATAGATTATAAAAGAAGAAGAAGAAGAAAAAAAAGAGAGAATTCTAGGAGTCAAGTGTGGACTACGGTAAATCTTAATAAAATTTTAAAAATTTAAATTAATTTAATTGACTTATTTTGAGATGTTAATTTGAATAAATAAAAGGGCAAATCAATGGATAAGAGGACATCGAGTAGAATCTTAACATCCAGATCATAATCCTGTGAGTTCTATTTATCATAATTTTAGATAAGAATCCCTGTACATAATCACCATTATGTATGTTATTGAAATTATATTTTTGATTTTCCAATGTTGGATTCATTTTGATGGACTTGTTATATTTGAGATATTATTATTTTTGTGTACGGTCTTACAGCATGACTATATTATATGTTGCCTGTATATATGTGTAACAATAATTTGATGGAAAATATGCAGGATTTCATGCATGAATTTCAAAATTTTTTTAAAATGTAACATAGCAGAAGTTATAAATTAAACCTTTTAATCTACAAATGCATGTAATCTAATTACTAAACCCTACATCTAGGATCTATAACATGTCATAATGTATTCTTAAAATTGAAAATAAAAAGCTTTGGTATTGATCAAATCAATACCCTAAATCTAGAATAGTTCCAGATCTAAAACCTAGATCGCATCTAAGTGAGAGAAGAGATCAAATCTCTTATCTTTGCATGGATCAAGAACTTCAAGTTGATTTTTATTATTGCCTTTGGAGCCATACATTCATCCAGCCTCTATAAGTGATTCACACGAGGCTGTAACAAAATCGAAGGTTCGTCGAACGAAGATCTATTCAAAGTGCTAGCTTCTTACAGATCCCTCCAAATGGTTAATCTAAAATTTATTCTTCGGATCTCTTGGATACTCCAAGAGATGAAGAATAAGAGGAGGATTAAGAAAGAAATCCAACTCTTAGATCTCCCAAAGATAAAAAAATAAATAGTTAAGAAAATCCTAAGAGAAGACACATCTTCTCTTCTCAAGACATTAATCGTTGATGTCATAAATGGATCTCCATACCTGGACAAGAGGAGACCTTCTCCTCTAGGAAATTTTCATGCTTCCAAATCTCTTTCTTTCTGATTTTTCTCATAGAAAAATCATATTAAAATTGAGAAGAAAGGATTCTCAAAAGAATCCTAAGAGAAGACTATCTTCTCTTCACATTCCTCTCATCAAGACATGATCAAATCTTGTCCAAAAGAGACCATGATACCCCAACTCCTTGGAGCATCCATTCCCATGCCCTCTTCCTCTCTCTCTCTCTCTCAAATTTTTATCATTTAAAAATCATAAAGAATAAGAAGAAAATAAATATTAAAAAGGAAATAGATGAGAAGACATTCTTCTTACCTTTGTCTTCATTAAGACATGAACCTTTCATGTCTTAATGAAGAGTTTTTCTCCAAGGAAGTAGGTGCCCATAATTCTCCACACCTTTCTCTCCATTTCATCTAAAATTACCATGGAATCAATGGGGATTTCTCATGCCTAAACTCCTCTAAAAGTGGCATCCCTCAACCACCCTTCTATGACTAGGTCAAACCTAGTTTTTAGGAGGATTACTCCCACAAAATCTGGCATGAACCCTTCTCATTCCACATACAAAAATAGGAAATAAAGGGTGACAAAATAAGAGAGGGCATGGGAATTAATTCACAAAGAGAGGGGAGGTGTCTTGGATTACATGGACTCTATCTAATAGAATCCATAACTTAACCACTTACCTAATTTGACCAAGTCAAATACTAAATCAAAACCATCTGATTAAGAGGGTGTGGGGACCTTTCTTAGGTGAGGAATAAATCACGTAGAAATCTGAAAACAAATATGTGGGCATGGGCTTTCTAAAGTGGTGCAAGGAAGAAGATGGAATCCTAGTTTAACTAGGATTCTCATATACACTAGGTCAAACCCATTTGAATCCAATTAAAATAGGATTAATGCAAACCTAATTATGGATGATCCTAGTCCAACTAAAAATCCAATTAAATTAAGTTTAAATCATATTTAAATTTGATTTAAATCCTAAGTCAATTAGGAATTAGGTGCACTCAAATCCTAGTCCAACTAGAAATTATTTTTCTCTTACAATTGGCTTATCTAATAAACTAATTAAATTTAATCTAATTAAGTCCAAACTAATTTTAATTGAATCTAATTCATTTAAACTTGATCTCAGTCTGATTGCTCAATCAAATTGAGCCAATTAACAATCCAATTGCTAATCGATCCTCCTACAATACTTGCATTAGGTCAAACATCAATCGCATTAAATGTTTGACCTTAGAACAATTCTAAATCATCGATTAACCATCTGATTAGATTATAACCTCTTATATATGTGATCCTATAGATTTGAACCTAAGTCGATAGCATAGAAATCAATTTCTATACTAGTTGAAGTAACCATTTAGTAATGGTTTCCGATGTCCAGATAGGTCGAATGTATGTAAAGCAACATTCTTAGAACCTTCGCCCATGGTTATCATATAATTCATCCCTATGACCAATAATACTCAAGATAACTTCGAGTACACTATCAATACTTATACAAGTCATCTCTATTGTGTCTCAAAATTTTGTAAATTTCATGACTCCTCACGAGGATTATCCAGGCCTAGATTTTGCTAAATTGAAACACAATGAGTCATTCTCTTCCTGAAGTTAATCAGGAGTGGTCAATTCCATCTTGACTTACACATCAATTTTACAAGTACTTGACTATACTCAAAAATCTTTCGAATCTATAATAAAAATACAGACAGTCTGGCATCAAAGTATAGTGAATTGCTTGTAAGTCACCATGATGATATTAGATCGAAGGGACACTTATATCCATTGATCTTAGCTAGCTACTCTTGATAGTAAAGTGCTACATTGATAATGTTCGGTGCAGATATACTCCTACATCTCACCTGGATGCCATATCAATATCTCCACACCACTTGTTTATGAGGATAACCAACGCATATGGCATACAATGATCTATACTCAATAAGTTATCATCCTTATTAATAACTTATCATTTGATTATGAATAATTTAAGAACCATCCGATAAATTCTTCTTTATCGATTGATTATGATTCTAAGAATTTTATCATAATTTAGAAGTTTATTTTAAAAAAAATAGAACTTTTATGATGAACTAGTCAAATAACTATTATTATTAGATAATTCATATACTAATTTCAATCATCTACGACTTAAATAATTAGCTTTAGGATACATTTCCCAACAACTTTTACTTGGAATAAAGCCAATCAGAATGATATCAAATATCCTATCTGAAGGACAAAATCTATTTTTTAGATCAGCTTCATTCAGATCTGATTGGATTGGGAGGGATATTTCAAAAAAATTTTCTCTGAGATCCTAATCAGATTTGAGACTCCTCAGATCTGATCTTATTGATCTAACAATAAAAATAAAATAAAATTTTAATTTAATTTAATTATATCTTTATTTTAGATAATTCAATTATTCTATGATGATTTCGATGTTTGTCTGAGGATCTGGATGTAGCCACGTAAGTGCCTGACCTCTACCAATATTCACTTGGGTAGGATCTAGAGATCTTCTTATTCTCAATCAATTCTTTAAAAATTAAATCTAAATCTGATCTTGAAGCTCTTTAAAACTCTTTTTAAAGAACTGTTGTTGTCTCTTGCAGCATGCTGCCTTCTTCCTTTCCTGACGCCTTTTACTTGCTTGGATCTCACCTTATTCATGCCCAAAATCCCTTAGGAATGGAGAGGAGAGAGAGGACTAGAGGGTGGCATAGAGAAGGATGGAGAGAGGCTTTTTGGCATGGGCTAAAGGTAGAAGCATTAAAAACTAGGTGCAGATAGAATTTATATAGACCCTACTGCGCCATGCAGTGCCACATCATCCCAGCCAATCACGGTCCTTTGTGCAATCAGATCTAAATCTAATTGATGGAATGATATCATCTGATCCAATCAGATAAGAGACCCTCAAAACCCTCCTAAGGTGGTGCCAAGATTGGGTCAAACAAGAGTTTTTGGTGCCACAGAGTTTAATCCCCTGAAGCAACTTTAGAGTCCCATCTGTATGGGACTCCTCCTTTATCCTCATGGGACGCACACCTCCCTAGGCATGCACCCTCTTTCTATCTATATTTTAGTAGGGGATAAGTCTCCAAGTACTCTACTATAGGCGCATGACACATGAGCAGATATCTAAGTATCCAGGGTCAACATTTGATCAATGTCCAAAAATAAGAATTAGTAGGTGTTCGAAAACGGTAGGTGTTGTCTTAAATTTATCTCATAAATTAAGATAACCCTTTTCTAATCTGGATAAGCTTCAGTCAGACCAAGTAAAGATTCCTGAGTAAGTCCAAACATATTTGGCTCAGTCGAGATAAGCTATAATGATTATTAAAGGAGAACATTAGGCTCAATCGTATGCTAGCACGATTTTCTTGAACCTAATTGAATCTTATTCAAATCAATTGAATTGGATTAGTCCAATTGATGATATCTAGATCTAAACTCTTATTTGTGTGATCCAGTTAGATTTAGTTCGACATCATCGAATTATCTTTCGATGGATCAAAACTTTTTTGATTCAGACAACTAGTATGATCGATCATCCAAATCATTCTAATTGCTTCCAAAATCCACCAGTGATACCTAGCAGCATATGGTGGCAATCAATCAGAACTGAAAGCAAACCTCTTGGTGTAATTACCTATGTGATTAGGTTCTTTTATCTTGAGTCTCGATCGGATTAGGATTAAGGTGATCTCATTAAACCCTAATATCCATTATATGAATTAATTATTCTATTCAAGTCCAATGTGAAAATCCTAATAGAAACTCTTTCTGTTATTTCACTCTACCATGGCCATGGGCTTATGGACTTGATTCTTATGATCATCATAGGGCTGCTCCTCATCTATCGAGGTAGATAGATTCCTTATTGGTGCAATCCAATTCCTACAATGAACATGCTATAGCCAACATACTCCTCAAAATTTTGAATGGCTAGGAGATCAAGTTATGGTATAGTCAAACTATAACACCCTCAAGGTGAATTGTTGATGCACCTCAGATCAAAGAACCAGACACACTACTGCAGCTTTGAGCTAATCATCGACGAGAAGATAGACTTTCTCATGATTGCTCGAGGTGGTTATGCTCAATGCCCTCATTCTCTAATAAGTATCTATACTCTCACTACGGTGTCTCTACATCGTAGACTCAAGACTCATCTATCCTAAAGAAGTGATCGTATACCAACCTTCTAGATCAATCACCATCCTCATGATGATCCTACGGTCGGAAGTATTTTATGAGTTAATAATGAAAATTCATGTCTTAAATTTTTAACTCTTGAAAATATGAATTATCAGTATCATTAACTCAAGGGATGTATCACAGATACTTTCAAATACACACTATGATAGAAAATAATTTATTTTATTATTTATAGTCAAAATTATATTTTTGCCCTTTAAAGTGTATTATAAGTGTTAGCCAATCTAGCTTCTTGGACACACATATCTAACAAATTTCAACTTGACCTAAAGCCAATTGGCTACAAATCTAAGTCTCATCTTCTCAAGGTGAGCTTCGATCTTCTATTGGCCCAACGGTTTTGTAAGTGGATCTACCGCATTGTCTATGGAGTTGACTCTCTTGACCTCAACATAACCTTTTTCGAGATAATTGCAGATAAGATGGTATCACCGCTCGATATGCTTGGATTTCTGATGAGACCTCAGCTTTTTAGCAACGGCTATGGCACCATTATTATTGCAGTATAGAGGAATGGCATCCGATGGCATCACTCTGATCTCTATGGCAAACTTCTTATACTAGAATGCCTCCTTCGCAACTTCTAACATACTGATGTACTCTACTTCCATGGTGAAGTTTGCTATCACTATCTGCTTGAAACTCTTCCAACTGATAGTACCCCCATTACACACAAATAGACTCTCAGATGTCGACTTTCGATCATCTATATCGGACATAAAATTCGAGTTTGTATACCCCTAGACTTGGAGTTCTCCATTATCAAAAACCAACAACATATCCTTAGTTCTTCTCAAGTACTTAAGGATATATTTCATAGAAGTCCAATGTTCTTCATCTGGATTCGATTGA
Organism: Cocos nucifera; assembly: GCA_006176705.1. Taxonomy (NCBI): domain Eukaryota; kingdom Viridiplantae; phylum Streptophyta; class Magnoliopsida; order Arecales; family Arecaceae; genus Cocos; species Cocos nucifera. The sequence continues at coordinate 3,321,929 of QRFJ01000025.1, forward strand.
TATCTGCTTGTGACACTCACAGCATGGGCTATATCAGGTCGTGTACATAACATGGCATACATGAGGCTCCCTATTGTTGAAGCATATGGGATCTTGCTCATGCATTCAATCTCCTTAGGTGTGTTAGGACACATTTTCTTGGAGAGATGAATGCCATATCTAAAAGGTACCAATCCCCTCTTGGAGTTTTCATGCTAAACCTCTTTAGCACTTCCTCTATGTACATCTTCTATGAAAGACGTTATATCCTATTCGGTCTATCTCTATAGATCTTAATTTCTAGAATGAAGGATGCTTCTCCTAGATCTTTCATAAAAAATTCTTTAAATAATCACATTTTAACTATGGTCAACATGAGAATATCATTTCCAATAAGAAGGATATCATCCACGTATAGTACGAGAAAGATAATAGCGCTCCCACTGACCTTTTGAAAATACATGGTTCCTCCTCATTCTTAATGAAATCAAATAATTTGATCACATTATTAAAATGAGTATTCTAGCTCCAAGATGCTTGCTTAAGTCCATATATGGATCTTTGCAACTTACATACTTTGTGATCAACATCACTGGATGTGAAATATAGATATCTTCCTCAAGGTATTCATTTAAGAATGTCATTTTCATATCCATTTGTTATATTTCATAATTGAAATAGGCTGCAACAGCAAGCAATGTGCAGATGAATTTTAGCATGGCTACTGGCGAAAAGATATCTTGATAGTCAATGCCTTCACGCTGACTATATTCTTTTGCCACTAATCTAGCTTTGAATATCTCCACATTCTCATCTGCATCAATCTTTCTCTTGTAGATCCATTTACATCAAATAGATACTATACCTTCAGATGGATCTACCATGGTCCAAACTTGGTTTTAGTGCATCGAGTCAATTTCTGACTTCATTGCCTCTAACCATTTCTCAGAGTCGATATCTGATATCACCTTGTCATAGATTTTGAGATCATCACCATGAACTCCATTACCTATAAGAAATATTTCCGCTACTTCTTCTAAAATAGTACCTAAGTACCTCTCAGAGGAATGAAAAATTCTTTCCGATCTATGAGGTGGAGGAGATAGTGATTATATTGGCTCAACCTGATTTAGTTCCATAGGATCCTTAGCTCGTTACTCTTGGAAGACTTCCTCCTCGAGCTTGATCTGCTTTTCAATGCCACCATCTTGAATAAATTATTTTTCAAGAAAGATGGCATGCTGACTCACAATCACATTGTGATCTTCTAGAATATAGAAATAATATCCTAATGACTCTTTAGAATATCCTATGAATTGAGCTCTAAAGGACCTATAATCTAACTTGTCTGCTTGTTGTCTTTTGAAATGAGCCAGACAATCTTAAATTCTAAGATGACTCAGACTTGATATCTTACCATGCCATATCTCATACAGTATGATAGGAACAATTTTAGAGAAAATCCTATTAAGTAAATATATAGCAATTAACAGACAATGTCTCCAAAGAAAATTAGAAAGGTCTGTAAAGCTCATCATGGATCATACCATATCTAATAGGATTTGATTCCTTCATTCTAAAATCCTATTGAGTTGAGGTGTTCCAGGTGGAGTCCATTGAGAGACTATGTCATATTGCTTGAGATAGTTCAGGAATTCCCGACTAAGGTATTCACCTCCTCGATCTAATCAAAGAACTTTAATGGGATTTCCAGATTGCTTTTTCACTTCATGTCTGAATTTCTTAAACTTTTCAAAGACTTTAGACTTATGTCTCATAAGATATACATATCTATATCAAGATAAATCATCGATAAAGACTATGAAGTAGACAAAGTTGCCTCTAGCTGGCACATCAAATGAATCGCAAACATTAGTATGTACTAGGGCAAGTAGATCCGTGGCCCTTTCCCCATGTCCTACAAAAGGGAGCTTAGTCATTTTGCCATGAAGACATTATTCACAAATTGGATATGACTCAAAAGTCAACGGACTCAATAGCCCGATTTTCTTCAATTTGTTAACCATATCTTCTGCTATATGACCTAGCCTTAGGTGCCATAGATACCTATTGTTTAGACTATCCCTAGGTCATTTTGATCCTATGGCATTCATATTTTACTCGATATTAAAGATAGATACATCAATATGTAACTAGTAGAGACCATTAATAAGAAAACCACTTATAATTTTATTTTTTTCATAAGAAATATTATAATGATTTTTAAGAAAACTAATTACATAGCCTTCTAGTGCTAGAAATGAAACAAAAATCAAATTTCTACTTACAGTAGGCACATAATAACAATCCTTAAGTACTAAATCTAAGCCAGACGGTAGTCAAAGAGGATAAGTTTCCACGACCACAGTAGCAACCCTTGCTTCATTTTCGACGTATAGGATCATCTCACCATCCCTCAGCCTCCTACTATCCTCAAGATCCTGCATGGAAGTGCACAAATGAGCACTAGAACTAGAGTCAAGCATCCAACTGGATGTAGAAGAAACCATAAGGTTAAATTCAATAACGAGCATACCTCCAGAAGGACCTGTCTCCTTTTTATTCTTCAAGATGGCTAGGTATGTAGGACAGTTTCGCTTCTAATAGCCGTTAGTATTATAATGAAAATACTTTCCTTTGTCAGCAGCCTTCTTCTTCAGCTCTGCCTTCTTTTTCTTTCCATCTTCTACTTTTTCATAGACTTCTTCTTTTTTTCAAAAGACTTTCTCTTAGAAGAAGTCCGTTTCATAGCAAATACTAAGCCTTTAGAACCATTCATAGAAAGCTTAGCAGTAACGAGCATATTCTTAAACTCAGCTAGAGTATTCTGAAGTTTATACATATGGTAGTTCATGATGAACTACCCATATGCATCTGTCAAGGATTGTAGAATTATATCATTCTGCAAATCCTGGTTTAACTTCACTTTGAGCTTCTTAAGCTCTTCCAAGTCCTTGATCATCATTAGACAATGATCTTGGACTGACTACCCATCACGCATTTAGCCTTAAACAGTCATTTAGTGATCTGATATTTGGCTGCACGACTCTGTTCACCAAATAACTCTTATAGGTGAGCCAACATTTGGCATGCAATCTTAATATCTTCATGTTGGCACCGAAGCTCATTAGATATCGAGCCCAACATGTAGTATCTTGCCTTATTATCTTCATCCATCCACTTGTCAAGAGATGCTATCTATTTAGCGGACGGATGAGCTGATAAGGTAGGGGGATCTTGATCTAATATATGAGTCAACTTCTCAAAATTCAAAGCAATTTTGAAGTTTCGGAGCCAATCCTTGTAATTGGGTTCGGTCAGTCTATGGGTGTCCAGGATATGGGCTAGTGGGTTGGATGCAGACATTTTCTTTTTTCCTATAGAAAGTCAAAGTTTTTAGTTAGATTTTATAATTAAGACTTGACCAATTTATTTAGGGATTTGACTTTTAAACAAATTAGCTTCTACTATTTTCTCAAATTCCTACACTTTCTCTATAGAGATGCAAAAATCTTCACGATTACTGATTTCTATTAGATGGTGCAGTCCCACCAACTGACTCATCATCTCACCTAATAGTTATTAGTGATGGGTTAGCCAATGAGTGAATAACTCTTGTCCAATGATTCTCTAATCATGGTACACCTAGACTTGATCTCTAATTCATGAATCTCACCGTGTCTGAAATATTGATCCACTCTTTAGTTAAGTCAGACCCACCATTTAGATAGATTGGATTCTTAACTGGGTCTCTCATCGTATCCAAAATATTGAGCTCAATCCATCCTCCAACCCATAGCATCCAATGCCTAATAGACATGGTTGCATCTTTTCGGTGCAACTGAACCACTGTGACCAGCTGAGAACATCAACCCCGAGAAGGATCCACACATCTACAATGATGGAAGATCTTAGACTTAATCTTTTCTTAGGAAGATTTGATTTAGGTCTATTTAAACTTGACTTGACATAGCTATAACCATTATGACTAACCTAGTGGCATGGGTTAGCTCGGATTGTTAGCCACCATAGATCAGGACTGAGCCGACAAATATGGTTAGGTAAGTGAGATTGGTGGAAGGGATATGTCATTAACTCAACAAAAATACATTCGAGGCAAGTATCTCTTAATTAAAAATTAGTCAGTCGTATCTGTCAAACTTATCTTAGACACCAAATTGTTGAGCTAGAACCAATCAGGTTAGCCTATAATTCAGACTCTAACCATGAGTCTAATTAGGTCTTAACTCGATCAATTAGTCATGTGACTCAACCTTGACCCAAACTTAATCCTATTAGACTGATCAATTTAAGCACTCTTGATCCCACCTAACCAACTCTTGATTTGGTTTGATCAACTGCTAGACCTAATTGAGCTACCCAAGCCCGAATCTAATTTTATGAATATGTCTTAGATCTAAAAATTTTTAATTTTAGATCTAATATATTTCATAATCTTAATTCTTAATTAAGTTTAGGATTCATAAACAAAACATATATATGAAATTCTAGGATTTTAGGATTTAGAATTTTACAGAAAATAAGTTTTTAATTTTTGATTAAGATCGAACGTGTAGCATCCTTACACATCATAAAAATATTCCATCAAATGGGAGGAGAAGGCCTTTAAACCCTACTTCATTCTTATAACCAGACGGCCAAGAGAATGCCTTAATCAAAAACATGTTAAATCTACAAACTAGTTAGATCTATATCATATATCACATACATAAAAATTGATCTAACTAAAAACATGTTTTGCATACATCTCATATATCATATCATGCATATTTTCATATCTAAATTATCTCATAAATATCTAAAAAATAAGATTTAAATTTGATCATATCAAATTAAAATTTATTTTAGATAATTTTGTAGAACTATTCTACAACTAATCTAAACATGCATCTATCATATCTCATATAAATAAATTAAATTAATTTATTTTTTATTTCTTAGATCTAATTATAATATTTATAATATCAAAAAATAATAAATAAATAGATCTAAAAATTATAAATAATTAAATTAATATTATGATTATGCTAGACTACACATAGAATAATTCTATTTCTAGTCTAGTCATGCATCTCATACATCTTAGATCTAGATTATTTAATTTTTATTTTTTTAATTTTAGATCTAATCATATCTAATATGATATCTAAAATTATCTAATTATTAGATCAAAAATAAATTAAAATTAGATCTAATGAATTATCAGAACTTGGCTCTAATACCAGTTGAAGAGAAAAAACCTATTTTTTGAGTCAGGTTCCTGCAGATCTAATTGGATCAGGAGGGATATTTCAAATTTTTTTTCTCTGAGATCCTAATTAGATCTAAGACTCCTCGGATCTGATCTTATTGATCTAATAATAAAAATAAAATAAAATTTTAATTTAATTTAATTATACCTTTATTTTGGGTAATCCAATTATCCTATGATGATCCCGATGTTTGACTGAGATTATGGTTGTAGCTATGCAAGCGCCTAGCCTCTACCGGTATCCACTCATACAGGATCTAGAGATCTTCTCTTTCTCAATCAATCCTCCAAAAATTAGATCTAGATCTGATCTTGAAGGTCTTCAAAACTTCTTTTGAAGAACTATCATTATCTCTTGCAGCAGTGTTGCCTTCTTCCTTTCCTGATGTCTTTCACTTGCTTGGATCGCACCTTATTCATGTCCAAAACCCCTTGGGTGTGGAGAGGAGAGAAAGGACTAAAGGGTGGCATGGAGAAGGAGAGAGAGAGTCTTTGTGGCATGGGCTAAAGATAGAAGCATTAAAAACTAGGCACAGATAGGGTTTATATAGATCCTGCTGTGCCATGCAGTGCCACATCATTCCGATCAATCATGACCCTTTGTGCAATCAGATCTATATCTGATTGATGGGATGACATCATCTGATCCAATCAGATGAGAGACCCATAAAAGTCTCCTAAGGTGGCACCAAGACTGGGTTAAATAAGAGTTCTTGGTGCCATGGTGTTTAATCCCCTGACGCAACCCTGGAGTTCCATCTGTATGGGACTCCTCCTTTATCCTCATGGGGCGCATGCCTAGGGAGGCATGCGCCCTCTTCCTATCTGCATTTTAGCAGGGGGATAAGTCTCTAAGTACTCTCCTATAGGCATATGACATATGGGTAGATGTCCAAGTGTCCAGGGTCAATATTTGACCAATGTCCAAAAACAGAAATTAATAGGTGATCGAAAATGGTAGATATTGCCTTAAATTTATCTCATAAATTAAGACAATCCTTTTCTGATTTGGACAAGTTCTAGTCAGACCAAGAAAAGGTTCCTGAGTGATTCCAAATACATTTGGCTCAATCGAGACAAGCTATAATGATTATTAAAGGAGAATATTAGGCTCAATCGTATGCTAACACAATTTTTTTAAATCTAATTAAATCTTATTCAAATCAATTGAACTGGGTTAGTTCAATTGATGGCATTTAGATCTAAATCTTTGTTTGTGTGACCTAGTTAGGTTCAGTTCGATATCATCGAAACACCTTCCGATGGATCAAAACTTTTCTGATTCAAATAACTAGATGATCGATCATCCAAATCATTCTAATTGCTCCCAAAATCTATCAGTGACACCTAGCAGCATAGGTGGCAACCCATCAGAACTAAAAGTGAACCTCTTGGTGTAGTTATCTATGTGATTAGATTTCTTTATCTTGAGTCCCGACTGGATTAGGGTTAAGGTGATCTCGTCAAATCCTAATATTCGTCATATGAATTAATCATTCGATTCAAGTCTAATATGAAAATTCTAATAGAAACTCTTTCTATTATTTCACTCTACCATGGCCATGGGCTTATGGACTTGATTCTCATGATCATCATAGGGCTACTCCTTATCTACCGAGGTAGATAGATCCCTTATTGGTATAATCCAATTCCTATAATGAACATGCAATAGCCAACATACACCTCAGGATTCTGAATGGCTAGGAGATCGAGTTATGGTATAGTCAAACTATAACACCCTCAAGGTAAACTATCGATGCACCTCAAGTCAAAGAACCAGACACACCACTGCAGCTTTGAGCCAGTCATCGACGAGAAGGTAGACTTCCTCATGACTGCTCGAGGTGGTCATGCTCAGTGTCCTCATTCTCTAACGAGACCTATACTCTCGCTCCGATGTCTCCACACTACAGACTCAAGACTCATCTATCTTAAAGAAGCGATCGTACACCAACCTTTCGGATCAATCACCATTCTCATGATGATCCTATGGTCGAGAGTATTTTATGGGTTAATAATGAAAATTCATATCTTAAATTTTTAACTCTTGAAAATATGAATTATCATTACCATTAACTCAAGAAATGTATCACAGACACTTTCAAATATACACTATGATAGAAAATAACCTATTTTATTATTTATAGTCAAAATTATAATTTTTTCTTAGAAGTGTATTATAAGTGTCAGCCAATCTGACTTCTAAGGCACACATATCTAACACTATCTTCCACTAAAGTTCATAGAACTTCTTAGTTCCGATGTCTTAGCAAATGAGTCAATCAAATTCTTCTTTTTCATCGATCTTCCAAAGATTGACATCACCCTAATCTAAAATCAAAGGTGATAGCAATGTAGAATATGCTGGTCTTTCAGTTCTTTAGCCTGAGCTATGGTTCCAATGCTATGATAGGACTGGACTATCGGTGGAGGGTGCCTCTTCTAACCTGCTAATGAATCTCAGCTACTACATAGCTTATATGGTAGCATCATATGCCATGATGTACTCTACATTACTAACCGAATAGGCTACAGTATCCTGCTTGAAACCTTTCCAGCAGATTGCTCCTATAATTAAGATATGACCCGATACTTTCTTATTATCTTCTTAATCTAACTAAAATTAAAATATCCACATATTTTAGATTAGTATTTTCATATTTGAGTCATTGGATCTTAGTATTTTTCAAATACATGAGGATTATCTATACAATCTTCCAATGATCCTCACTTAGATCAAACTGGTATCAACTCACTACATTAGTGAGTATACCATATCTGATTTTGAATATGGAGAAATTAGATAACAGTCAAACCTTTATTCCTTATAATGCTGGAATGCCATTCTCGATTAAGAAAATTTTATCCACAGACAACATAAAAAATAATAATATAGAATATTTTGCCCACTTACAAATATAGGATTTGTCTTTGTTCACAACAAAGGCATACATTCAAAACATATGTTCCAAAATTGAGATAATAGCCAAATAATCTTTACAGGTCTTTACCTTCCCATTTATGCTACTCTAATTCTTTTGAAAATTCATTCACACCCAATGAATTTTATCTCTTCAGGTGAACCATCTAGTGTCCACACACTATTGATTTTCATGGGCTTCAATTTGGATTATATGGCTCCAAACCAATTCTCAAAGTCAGACCACTGCATTGCATCCCTATAGGTGATCGAATTCTTATTATTTTTATCGAGCTCAATAGAATCGCCATCTTGGGCCTAGATACTACAGTATCTATTCAATTAATGTGGTACTCTATTGGATCTCCTTAAAGGTGCTACTTTAATGGGCTCCAGGTTTGATTTGATCAAATCATGTTCTGTAGGTTGACTAGATTATGTTGGTTCTTTTCTACTAGTCAAACTTTCTTAAGTTTAACTTAATAGGTATCAGTTTCTTCTCTAAGAAACTTCTTTCTAAAAAGAATGCCCTTCTACTAATGTACATCTTATGTTCTTCAGTATGGTAGAATTAATAACCCTTAAACACCTATTAGACCAAGATCCAAGTTTATCTGTATGCAAACCTTTGACATAGGCTAATCAACTCCAAACTCGAAGGTGAGAGAGTCTAGGTCTACGCCCGATCCATATCCCATATGAAGATTTACAATAGATTTACTTGATAAATTTTCAAAGTAAAACAAGTAGTCACAACAGCACAATCCAGAAAACAGACAGACAAGTGAATCCTATCATGGATTGAACCATATCTAACAAAGTTCAATTTCTTCTTTTAGATATACTGTGTTCCAAAAAAAAATCCACTAGGAGAGAATTCAATTCTCTCTCAGATATGTCACAAACTTATTGGATAAGTATTCACCTCATCGATCTGATCGAAGAGTTCCAATACCATTTATAGTTTATTTTTTCTATTTCATTGTTGAATTATTTGAACATTTCAAATGATTCAAGCCAGATACGCCCACGCTCAGATAGATCATTTGTAATGAAATATTAATATCTTTCGTTGACACTTAAGTTTATAGATCCACATACATCACTGTGTATGAGACTTAGAACTTTATCGACTCCTTCACCTTTTCTAGTAAAAGATGACTTTGTCATCTTCCTGAGAAGACAAAACTCACAGGTTATCAATGATTCACAACCATTGATGTTGAGTTTTCTACTCAAGCTAACCTATTTATCATATTCTTATCAAGATGATTAAGCCTATAATACCAAATTTAGACATCCATGACATATCTAACTTGGGTATTTATTAAATGTATACATTACACTTAACAAACTTTATAAATATTAAATATCATTTCTTTATTATCTATGTATTATTGTAATATTATTCATAATAATATCACAACAATCCTTTTTTATTGATAAATGATAACCATCTTTGACCAAAAGACCAACAGAGATCATATTTATCATAAACGATGGACAATGGGGACAATCACTCAAAATAACATCTTTTGAAAATAAGCTTAACAATTTCTAAAGCTAGGATTGGAACAAGACTTTCATCCCTAATGTTTAGGTATTTTTATCATTTTTAAACATTCCACTTTCTTATAGTCCTTGCAACAAATTATATAGGACTACCGATAACCCATACCCAAGTAGTAGAATTACATATAAAAGAATTTCAAGATATTATCATATAACATCCTTGATGAGCAACTCTTGCTCCTTTCTCTTATTCAGCTTATTATGGTCAAGAAAAGCAAGATAATTCTTCTTCTTATAATCCTACTTCTAATAGTAGAAGCACTATACTTGATTTGGATCAACTTTGAAGTAATTATTTTGACTGGGCTCAGAAGCTCCAGTATGAATTCATTCGTACTGCTGAACTAAATTTAACTTTCAATACTAATTATCAAAGTTGGATCCTATAAGTCATCACTATCTAACAGTGATTAGAGCAATTAGGATTTAGCCTTTATTTTGAAAAAAGAGAACAATGACCTAAGTATATGAATTATTTTAAGCCTAGAGACTTGGATTTTAGTCTTAAGATTCTTTTACTATTTTATTTGAATTGACAGCCTCTACCTCCAATTCAAAGAATTACTTTAGTTTCCTAGTAGGTACTAGAATCTATATAGACTACACACAAGCCCGACTTTGGCCGGCCAACCCATGTGCATCTATGGGTAGGTTCATTAACCAATTATTTTTTTAAATAATTTTTAGTAACTTAATTTTATCCTAAAAATCTAATCAGTAGACTTTGGCCTTCACTGTAAGGATCCGATTAGATCCAACCATTAACATGACCATACTTGGTGCATCTAACTAATGAATAATTAAGCCTAACTTTGGTTGGCCAACCTAACCATCATTAGAGAGACACTTTCAATTTATCATATTATGAATGATAATTTTATTAGTCAATAAGCACCAGGCCTTTGGACCTCCAATGATTATTGAGTTAATTGACTCATTATCATCTAACTTAATGGAAGGCTATGTCTCGGTTATCTTCATAACTTTGTCATTTTAAGAATCTAATAATTTTAGAGGATTTAAATTATTATTTATGATTTAAGGATAGAAAGGATATGGACCAATTTGCTTTCACTGATTTTACCAAGTCAAATCCTTCCACTGACTTCTCAAGTCATTGACAAAGACTAGGATCAACATCGATCCATGGGCACCTAGATCGGTCTCACTGAATAAAATTAGTTTCACTAATTTTCTATGTGATATGGGTTAGCACAAGTCAATGAGCAACCTAATCAAGATCTGATTAATCACATTGGCCAGCTAAGTGAGATCGGTGGGAGAATCTGCCAAGGCTTGCCTTAAATACCATCAGAAATGATCAGGTAAGCAGGCTGTCAATTAAAAATCATCAGTCTGAGATGCCTTACTTATCTTACATCATAATTGATTTATCAGTTTTGATTTGATCTACCTAAAGACTCGGGCTCAACTACTAAGCCACGATCAGTATCCATTTGTTAAATGTATGAACTTTAATCAACTATAACTATCGAAGTGATCTATATAAATGATCTAATCCTAATTAACTATTAATTAGATTTGATCAATTTCTTAACTTAGTCCATATTTAATCTAACCATAGGTCTAATCTAGTTAAGGACCTGATCAAAACTAATCCATTATCCTTTAATCCATGTTTTATGAAATTATCTTAAGATCTCCAAATTACAAACCTAGATCCTAAACAATCACTTAATTCTTAATTAAGTTCAAAACTTATAAGTTTGGATTTATGGAACCTTAGAACTAATTTCTGACTTAATCATTTAAAATATTTTTTAAATTATAAATAATTTATATTGAATCATATTCAATATATGGTTTTAGATATGATTTATTTTAATATTTTGATCATGTCCTAGAATTTTGAATCTAAAATTTTATAGAAAGTAAGTTTTTAATTTAAATTTTATAAAATAAATATATCATATACATTCTAGATTCAAAACAAAAGATACATATCCATAAATGCAACAATAAGATCTAGATCTAAACATAAAATATATCATATGAATTAGATCATAAATTATTTAAAATTAGATTTAAAATTTAAAAATAAATTATAAATTATTTTAGATCACATCTAATGTATTTATGATTTAGATTATTCAGATTAGCACATACTAGGATAACCTCTCCTTTGTAAGGGGTAAACCTTACAGCAGAACAATTTTACAGCAGTATGTGCAATCCAATATTATTTTGATCTAATCTAAATAATCTAAAATTGATCTAACATCTATTTATTTGAAATTTAAAATTAAAAAAATAAATTATAAAATTATTTATATCATATCTAATTTATCATGATTCAAAAATAGATCAACACATACTAGAACAACCTCTTCACTATAAGAGATAAATCTTACAACAAGATAGCCTTATATCAGTATGTATGATCTACAGAGATTTATTTTTTAGATTTAATTTAATATAAATATAATCATGTTATAAATGAACCTAGATACTCTGATACCACTAATAAAAATATGTAGGATTTCATGCATGAATTTCAAAACTTTTTTGAAATATAACATAGTGGAAGTTATAAATTAAACCTTTTAATCTATAAATGCATATAATATATTTACTAAATCCTACATCTAGGACCTATAACATGTCATAAAATATTTTTAAATCTAAAAATAAAAAGCTTTGATATGGAACAAATCAATACCCTAGATCTAGAATAGTTCTAGATCTAAAATCTAGATTGCATCTAGATGAGAGAAGAGATCAAATCTCTTACTTTTGCATGGGTTGAGAACTCCATGGTTGATTTTTATTGTTGTCTTTAGATCTGCATATGTGTCCAGCCTCTATAGGTGATCCATACAAGGCTGCAATAAAATCGGAGGTTCATCGAACGAAGATCTACTCGAAGTGTTAGCTTCTCGCAAATCCCTCCGGATGGTTAATCTAACATTTATTCTTCTGATCTCTTGGATACTCAAAGAGATGAAGAATAAGAGGAGGATTAAGAAAGAAATCTAACTCTTGGATCTTCTAAAAATAAAAAATAAATAGTTAAGAAAATTATAATAGAAGACACATCTTCTCTTTTCAAGACATCAACCATTGATGTCCTAAATGGATCTCCATATCTAGACAAAAAGAGACCTTCTCTTCTAAAAAATTTTTATGCTTCCAAATCTCTTCCTTTATGATTTTTCTTATAGAAAATTTATATTAAAATTGAGAAAAAAGAATTCTCAAAAGAATCCTAAGAGAAAACTATCTTCTCTTTACATTTCTCTCATCAGGACATGATCAAATCATATCCAAAAAAAATCATAATACCCCAACTCCTTGGAGCATCTATTCCCATGCCCTCTTCCTCTCTCTCTCTCTCTCTCTGATTTTTATCATATAAAAATCATAAAGAATAAGAAGAAAATAAATATTGAAAAAGAAATAGATGAGAAGACATTCTTCTTACCTTTGTCTTCATCAAGACATGAACCTTTTATGTCTTAATGAAGAGTTTTACTCCAAGAAAGTAGGCATCCATAATCCTCTACACCTTTATCTCTATTTCATCTGAAATTACCATGGAATCAATGGAGACTTCTCATGCCTAAACTCCTCAAAAAGTGGCATCCCTCAACCACCCTTCTATGACTAGGTCAAACCTAGTTTTTAGGAGGATTATATGGAATCCTATGGGGCATCCAAGAGGCATCCAACTCTTGGACGCCCCTCCCACAAAATCTGGCATGAACCCTTCTCATTCCATGTACAAAAATAGGAAATAAAGGGGTGACAAAATAAGAGAGGGCATGGGAATTAATTCACAAAGAGAGGGTAGGTGTCTTGGATTACATGGACTCTATCTAATAGAATCCATGACTTAACCACTTACCTAATTTGACCAAGTCAAATACTAAATCAAAACAATCTGATTAAGAGGGCGTGGGGACCTTTCTTAGGTGAGGAATAAATCATGTAGAAATCTAAAAATAAATATGTGGGCATGGGCTTTCTAAAGTGGCGCAAGGGAGAAGATGGAATCCTAGTCTAACTAGGATTCTCATATACACTAGGTCAAATCCATTTGGATCCAACTAAAATAGGATTAGTGTAAGCCTAATTATGGATGATCCTAGTCCAACTAGGAACCTAATTAAATCATGTTTAAACCATATTTAAATCTAATTTAAATCCTAACTCAATTAGGAATTAGGTGCACTCAAATCCTAGCCAACTAGAAATTATTTTTTTCTTATAATTGGCTAATCCAATAAATCAATTATACTTAATCTAATTAAGTTTAAACTAATTTTAACTAAATTTAATTTAATTAGACTTGATCTCAATTTGATTACTCAATCAGATTGAGTCAATTAGTAATTCAATTGCTAATCGATCCTCCTGCAATACTTGCATTAGGTCAAACATCAATCGAATTGAATGTTTTATCTTAGAATGATTCTTAATCATCGATTAACTATCTGATTAGATTATAATCTCTTATGTGTATGACCCTATAGGTTCAAACCTGAGCTAGTAGCATAGGAATAAATTTTTGTACCAATCAAAGTAACCATCTAACAATGGTTTTCGATGTTCAGATAGATTGAATGTATGCAAAGCAGCATTCTTAGAATCTTGGCCCATGATTATCATATAATTCATTTCTATGATCAAAAATGCTCAAGACGACTTCGAGTACACTGTCAACACTCATACAAATCATCTCTATTGTGTCTCAAAATTTTTGTAAATCTCATGACTCCTCATAAGGATTATCTAGGCCTAAGTTTTGCTAAATTAAAACACAATGAGTCATTCTCTTTCTAAAGCTAATCAAGAGTGGTTAATTTCATCTTGACTCATACACCGAATTTACAAGTACTTGACTGTACCTAAAAGTCTTTCAAATCTATATTAAAAATATAGGCAGTCCGACATCAAAGTACAGTGAGTTGCTTGCAAGTCACCATGATGATCTCAGATCGAAGGAACACTTATATCCATTGATCTTAGCTAGCTACTCTTGATAGTAGAGTGCTACATTAATCACGTTCAGTGTAGATGTACTCCTACATCTCATCTGGATGCCATACCAGTATCTCCTCATCACTTGGTTATGAGGATAACCAATGCATATGGCATACAGTAATCCATACTCGATAAGTTATCGTTCTTATTAACAACTTATCATTTGATCATGAATAATTTAAGAACCATCTGATAAACTTTTCTTTATCAATTGATTATGGTTCTAAGGACTTCATCATAATTTAGAAGTTCATTTAAGAAAGATAGAATTTTGATGACGAACCAGCCAAATAACTATTATTATTAGATAATTTCTATACTAATTTCAATCATCTACGACATAGATGATTGATTTTAAGATACGTTTCTCAACATAATTGATGGTATGATTATGTGAGTATGATACACTTATTTTGATCATATTATAAATTAAAATTGATATGATGGAATCAACATGTAATAATCAGATAAGAATGATATGATTTGGACTAGTCTTGTCATGTGGAATAGTCTTTGTAGTCTCATACATGAGAATATGATCCAAAAAAGATCATGAAAAATATGATCCAAAAACAATCATGATAATTTGATCTGAGAAAGATCATAGAAATTTGATCCGAATAAAAGATTGTCGCATGATCTTGATCAGTCCAAAATCAGAAAGTTAAAGATTAATAAACTAAAACTATGAAAAGAAGAAATAAATGTTAAGACCAAAGAAATTATTGTTAAATAAAATACTTTGTTTAATGGCATATGATGATCTATTTCTTGTCTATGTACTCGATGCATGTTTATGCCGGTATTTAAATTATTTCATATATATATTATGAGTTTCCATGATTTCATCTTGATATATTTATTGATATTTTTAGTATGTCTATTATTTTGATGTAGATGTACGGTGATTCTTACTAAGCTGGAAAAGCTCATATCCCTTTATTACTTTTTTTCAGAGACACAGGAAGCTTAGTTTGGATGGGATTGGGCCAAAAGTCAAGAGTCAAAATCCTTACAACTTTAGTTAGCTAAATTTTGTGATACCATGAATATTTGAATATTTATGATTAAATAAATTGACTATTTATTTTGATAGACCAACTCAATTGATAAATTTGATATTTGTTTGGTTATTTTGGAATATTTGAATTTTATATTTTAGGCCTTACATGATCTCTAGGGCATGGCTCTAGGGTTCAGGCGATCGTGTCACGTGATCGACCGAGGTGCAAGGTTTAGAGCATGATAATTTGATTGTTCATTATTGAAATAGAATTTGAAGCATGTTCCTACTCAAAAATAATTTTCTAAATCTAATTTTAAAATATATTTCTAAATTCAAATATGACACTGAATTTTTTATGTGCATTTAGAAATTATTATAAAATTACTTTTGATACTATCTTTGACCTACTTGATACATTTTTTATACATGTTTTTTTGAATTTAATTAACTAAAACTTTTAAGAAAAGAAAAAATTATATATTAAAGTATATATTATGCATGATTTTATATTTAAATATTTTGAAAAACTCTATTCTTTTTAAAGCATAAAAGTGTATATTTAAAAATCTAATTAAAGATCATATTTATTCAAAAAAGGAGAAAGCCTTTGATATTTGAATTTAAGTTAATTTTAAAAAAAAAAAAGAAATCTCAAAAGATAAGCTTTTAAAGGAAGATGATTCATTTAATTTAATTTGATTTTCTACATTTGATACATCTCTTATTTTGTTACAATCTTATATCTTGTTGATTTTGATGATTTTTCTTGATCTTTTTCATGAGCTTTTTTATTCTATCAAAAAGGAAGAGTGGAATGTTGAGTATATGCTTGAAAGAATGCTTAAGAAACTCAATAAATTTGATGCTTGAAATCTTAATACTCATTGATTTGAATTGAGACATAAATTTAAAATGAGTTCATAAAATATGTGCAATGAATTAATTATATACAATGAACTAAAAGATTAATTAAGAATATTCATGAAGTGCTCATTCATGTTTATAATCTATACTTTACGATATATTTTGATAAAATGTATTGAAATATATTATTTATTTTTATTATGCATATACTCAAGATCTTGTCATCATTAAAAAGAAAGAGATTATTGATCCTAAGATTGATTTTGATGATTCTAAAATACTGAGTATATTATGTATCTAATCATGTATTTCTATAGGTCTTTTTACATATCAAAATTGAAGAAATACTCATTGAAAAAGATCTCCATAAATTCGCTAAGTCAAGATCTCTAAAGAAAAAAATTTTAAGTTCAAGACTTAGTGAAGTTGATCCTAGAGCAATAGGAGCTATCTTTAAAAAATTTAGAGTCATCTCCAAGCTATTTGGCATACTGGCATAATATCTTGGCACGAGGTAGAGAGGACTCAAAATCAGCCCGAGTTATCTCCATCTCAGCAGACAGAATCTTATTTTTGTGCACTAAGATCGAGACGACTTCAATTATTTTTAAGTGCTCTCGAAGTTGTAGTGAGATGATTCCATCAAAATCGAGAGGACTCGAAATACGCTAACAGCCATCAATGGATAGGTCTGCAATAGATTTTTCTTCCTTTCAATGGCTAGTTCTCACCTCTAACGGCCATTTTAGAGCTTCCAATGGCTAGGACTCACTCTTCAACTATCTTTAAAGATATTTAAAGATGAAAAATTAAAAAAAAAGTAAGATTAAGAGATTTAAAGAAAGAATCTTTTATTTTTGGTGAGGAATATTGAATATCTAAAAAGAAAGAAAAAAGAGAGAAAAGTTGTGCGTAGATTTTAGCAAGCCTTCAAAAGCAATCTTCTTTAATATCTTCCACATCCTCTCAAGTACAAATTAAAGAAGAGCTAAGCTTCAATGCAGCAAATCATCAGCTTCTTCTTCAGGATTTAAAGTTTAAATTCTATTTTTTATATTATACTAAAATTTGTATTTATAATTTTGTTTCTTTATAAGTTTCTTTAGGAGAAAGAAACTTAGGGATTAGGCTCATCTAAGCCCAAAATTAGACTTGTTAGATTTTGGTTGGTTGGCCCAAAAAATCAACTGGATTGTTAGTGAATTCAGAAAACTAACGTTGTAAGCTTTTGATTTGTGCTCCTATGAAAATCAACTAAATTTATTTGTGAGCTTGGAAAAACAAACACGCTATAATCAAGAAAGCATTATAGTAAAAATTTCAAGAAAAGCTTAAGAAGTAGATGTAGGTGCGGATTACACCGAACCACTATAAATTATGATGTATTTATGTTGTACTTTTTCTTCTATTCCTCTATACACTTTGCATGCTTATAATTCTTGTTTTTCTTTCATACTTTGATTTTGTTATCTTAATTCTGCTATTACACCATTGCTTACATTTCACAATCACTAAAGATAGCATAAATTGAAGCATGTATTGTTTAAAAAGTAAATTTGGATAAAATTTTATAAGAATCCATTCAACCCCCTCCCATCTTGGGTTGCTACCTTTGGGCAATACTATTGAATGTGCATAGTTCATTTTATATATTCATATTGGTAAGGTATGTTGGACATTAATTATGTGATAGAATTTAAAATTTTGTTAGATTTTCTTATATGAATTTGACGTATGATAAGTACTTGATGTAGGTGATAGTTGGAAGAGATCAAAAAATTAGAGGGACCAAATTTTTCTTTATTAATAGTTTAATAGAGCAATCTTGTAAGAAGGGATGCTATTTGAAAGCTCGAAGGTGAGACAAAGGATTTAAATCCTTGAGGTTTTGAGGCTTCTAGTGTACAAATTTTGAGGATAAAATTATTTTAAGGAGAAAAAATATAAAGGCCCAATCTATTAACTAGTTGGCCAAGAGTTTTTTCCACATGAATTTTAAAGTTGCATATGAAAAAAGAAAGACATTGCACATGCATGTTGTGCATGTGAGTGAGGGAAAGAAGACTCTTGATGGGAGTTTTCCTTTTTTCCAACTCTATCGAAGAAAGTGATCTAAGGCATGCTAAAACCCTAGGATTTTGGGTCTAGAAAAAGGTCTCCTCCACCCTTTAATCACCTTATTCCAAAAGCCGACCAATGATGGTGAAATTTCATGAAAACCTCTTAATTTTCTGTCAAGCATATATGGCAAGCGATCTTTGATTCATCACCAAAAATTGAGTTAAGAGACCTAATCTCTCTCTATCTCATCTCAACTTTTACGCCACTGGTGTAGCAAGTTAGAATCAGCCGAGTGCAAAATTTGTGATGGAACCAAACCTACCTTGAGTTTGATTTTTTTTTCTTTTTCGTTTTGTCAACCATTGATGGTGGTGACCACCACCAAGGTCATCTACGCTTCGGCGTCAGGCATTGCTGTTGGTTGCTAGCCTGAGTTCCCACCACCATGGCAAGGAGAAGAGGAATACGGGGGAGGGGAACTCCATTTTAAAGAAGAAGAAGAAGAGAGAGAGAGAGAGAGCTATCTCTCTTCACTCTCTTTCCTCCTTCATTCTCTCTCTCTCTTCTCTCTCACTAGTAAGGTTGAGGAACTAATAAAACTAACGGGGATCGATTTAGGTGACTTAGAATCGATCCTAGTGGACTTCAATAGAACTTCTAAATATCTAATTAATAACCGCTATATGATTTTCGTTTCATATTTATGTTGATTTGATAAAGGAGCAGTCATCTGTAGAAGAAGGCTTTGATTAGAGTATACTACATCTTGATTCATAAGTTCGTATGTGGGACTGTATCGTTGTATTAAATCAATCATCGATAGAGGTAAGGATTTTTTAATATAATAATCTATATGACTATGAAAAATTATATTTATAGTTGTACCTATATGATTTTGTATGTTATATATATATAAATTGATGCTGCATGTTTCATGATTAAGTGGTGTTTAATTATAGATATCATATTAAATAAGAAAAAAATAGTTTAATATTATTGATGGGTTGTGGGTGGCATCTGGATTAGTCAGTAATGCAAAAAAAATGATGTATATGTTGAGCTAGCCTTAGACTAGAGTGCAACATTATGTTTAGCCTTCCACTAGCTAGAGCATGACTGTGACTATTTTGATACCAAAAATCAAATCATGAGTCTAATAATATGGATGGGGCATCGATGATATTAGGATAGAATGGCCATGAAAGAAATGTGATGTATGTATTAGATCAACCTTGAGCTAGGGTACAGCATTATATTTGGCCTATCATGGGTTGGAGAATAATTATAATTAGTTCAATACTGGAAAGATAAATATAATTTTATATAATTTTAAGAGTGGAAAAGAGAAGAGCATGTCAACTAGTTGGCAATATGTGAAATGTGGCACATCAGCCATATGCTGAGATATGATTTATGGTTGTCGGCCATGGATAGGAAGCATGGTATGTGTTTGACCTACATGGACTAGAGTATGATTGTGATTGGTCTAATACTGAAATTAAATCAAGATGATGAACCATATGTAATTAAAAGATATTTAAACTAGTCGGTATATGTAAAATATGGTATTTGTGATGTCAGCTATAAGCTAAGATGTGGTTGTCGGCCATAGGTGGAAAGGTGTGGTGTCTGGCCTACCATGATTGGAGCATGGGCAAATCTAGTGCAACGCCAGAGTGATGATGTGATCACGATCCAACTATATTAATTAATTAGATAATGAAAAATAATTTCACTGGATTATTGTTGAATCAAACTATTGCTTGGATGATATATGTGACATATATCTTGAGATTTCTATCATGATGATATGTATGTAATTGAGTAGCTATACAGTCGACTTGATATATATATTGGCCTAGCTTATATATATATATATGTGCTTTATAGCATATACATTGATCCATCAAGCATTATTTAAATTATTGATGCATGAATCTTACTATTTTTTTACAACTAAATATTACCTCAAAGGTGTTTCATATTTATTTTGGTGTGTATCAGGGATTCTTACTGGACTATAAAGCTCTCACCATCCTTTTCCATCAGAGTTGTAAGATGCATAGCATCGATTAGGTTGGGCATAGAGTTTGAGCAACAAAGTCAATAGTTCATTAATTAGTTAATCTTTTGATACCAAATGAATGCTCAATCTCCTAAACCTTATTCAATAATGATAGATTGGATTGACTTGATAAATATGGTTGAATTTTATGATTGACATGATCTCTCGATATTCTTATGGATTTATTCATTATTTAGGCCTTGCATGATGTCCAGGGCATTGCTTTAGGGTTCATGTTACTGTGTCACATAGTTGACCTAGGTGTTGAGTTTGGAATGTGGCACATTTGATAAATTTAGTTATCATTTGTCAGGTGCAAGTAAAAATAGCAAATCACTCTCATAAGTAATAACAAAATAAGTAACAATAGTGGTAAAAATAGCAAGACATTTTCTCTAATAATTTAATTAGATCTCTGTTTCGCTTTCAAAGGACAAAAAAATAAGATACCTAAAACTTAATAAGTAACCAAATCATTTTCTTCACTTCTCAGTAATTAAACTATGATTTTATTTTCAAAAGTCCAATAAAACACTATGAGGGAGAATTTGCACCGTCATGTTTATAGTACTTCATGTTTTACTAACTATCAAAGATGAAATAGAAACCACGTACAAAGCATAAAAATTTGACTATATGATCTAAAAAATCAAAAATTAATGAAGTGAATGATGTAGATTATCTTCTTTGCATATTGATGTCGATAATGACCTCTTTGCTTTAGTTTTGTATAGCATCTCAAATGATTGTATATAGTAGTATCATTATGCACAAGCACAAGTATCTCAAGTGCAAGAGAAAAGACAAAACTAGGAACTCTAAATGAAACTATTTTAAGTATGTTGAAGACAAGGAAAATAGTATTTTGAAGCTTATCTTTTGAGATTCAGAATAGATTTCAATTTATAGGTCATAATATTGGCTGCTATGTCTGCAGTTATCAATTTATAGGCATATATGTTACTAATTTGATTTTTGACTCTCTTTTCTATTGATAGTGAAAAGGCAACATGTTCCGTAATAGTGGGAGACATGAGTTGTTGACGAAAACATGACGTGCAATCGAGTCGAGCTAAATTAAGTAGTTAGAAACCCAAGCTTGACTCGATTCAAAATAGTTAGGCTCGATACTCAACTCAGGATCAATTGACTTTTAATATTTCAAGTTCAAACTCGGCTTGATAAAATAAAATAAAATAAAATAAAACTCAAAATCAACTTGATTGGACTCAAATATTAATATACATATTAATATACAAAACTCAAGCCATACTCAATCTCGAGTTTGAGCTTGAATTTGAGCTTTTGCCTGCTAATTAAAATATATATTAATATACATATTATTAATAGAAATAATATTATCAAAAATATTTATATATATTCAAATAGGCTCGTGAGTTTTAAAGCCAATTGTTCTCCTACTCGAACTAGACACAAAAAACTATCTGAACTACTTGAGCTTGACTCGAGCTCGATAATATTTAAATCGAGTTGAGCTTGGACTTCAGTTAAGCATGAGTAACTTGCAAGCAGCTTGACTCATTTATATCTCTAAAGAAAATAATTCAAGCAACCAATGGAAGCTTATGTTCTCCCTAGTTGTTGGAAGGATGGAAAGAAAGCCGAGGTGTAAATTAGTTATGCTAAAATGTGCTAAAGCATTTTGTATTTGAGCTTAACTTATTTTATAATTGCATAGAGCTTGAACCAACACATCCAATTATAAGACAAACCTAGAAACCATTTGCTTAAAAGGCTCAGTGCGTATTGAACGAGAGAGAGAGAGAGAGAGAGAGAGAGAGAGAGAGAGAGAGAGAGAGAGAGAAGTGGACCTTTCAAGACTTTAAAAAGTCCATGTTTTGAGCTAATTTTTTATTATTAGATCCTAGTCCCATACTTTCAATACATTTTTCTTTATTTAATTATATTCAATTTTTCTTAAGAATTATGATGAGTGAAAATTCAATCAAATAGCATTGCTTGAACATCTTGATTCTCCTCAGACTAAGAACTCATCAAGGGAGGAAACATAGATTTAGTCAAATGCACATCAGAAGTAGCTAGCTACTGATTATGCAAAAGAAAGTGTTTAGCTGTCTTCTTAAGCACCAACAAATTAGAACCAAATTGTGCACCAACAAAATGAGAAACTATTGGGCTCGGGAACTAGAACCGTAGCTGCTTGGATCTAGAGACCAAATAGATGAACATCTAATCCACTAGAAACCGAGCATCCACAGGCCTCTAGGGTCATGACCCCGGCACCGCCATAGGCATAGCAAATTTCAGGAAACTCTTCAAAGATAAATTGCTACTGCAGAAATGCATCTTGAATCCTTACCCTAACTCCCGAGCAGATAGTCTTATCATGATCCATCAATATGCATACCCTAGCATGCCCCATACGGGAGGAAGTAGCAATCCATTCATTTAATTACAAACGTTTATGAGTAGGAGATACAATCTTGAAAACTTTATCCGACTCCTATAATTATAATGGAAGATTAGGCAATCTAACCCAAACTCTATCTTGTGAGATAGATCCCTCAACCTCAGTGCTATGGTTCAAGGGCATACAATTGCCCTATTTAATCACTAATCTTTGGCTAGTGCATGGGCTGGTAGTGATGATACTGGAGGGTATAATTTAAGCACAAACTAAAGATGGTCTCTACATTAATTTTTTATACAAGTTAGGGTTATAGTGACAATATATTGAATTACATTTAAACAATTAAGTTATACTGGAATTACCTGTGACATCTCAAGGGTTGTAATGGGATCGTGGTCCCGTAACTTGTGACATCTCATAAGTCATATACACAATTAAAATTAATTTGATGTTTCTGATACAGGGCTTCTATCATGTGATCCCCAATAAGCCGCACTAATTGTGATCAAAAGCTTGCTTTTTGGCAACATATAACAAACACCATCACATGGCACACCACCGCTTGGCACTTTTTCACACCACATACAACTAGATCGTGTTGATCATTTTTGGAAACATGCATAGAAATTTTTATGCATGCATCCTGAGAGATGGCTCTCACAGGGGCCATGGCCATCTCCTCTCGCCACAAACTGCTTGAATCAATCAGATGGCTAGGATCCCCCGTATGGAGGGCCAGTGGATGGGGAGGCAACGCGTGCGGGTCCCCGTGGCGAGCGAATTTGTTGGGGAAGGAGCGAATTAAAAATAAGTTTTTGAAGTCGTCGCTGAGTCCTTTCTTTAATACGAGGAATTGGATGGATATGGTTACTTGTTTGAATATGGTTTTCTCGATGGTTTAATAAATATTTGATTACTATACAAGTTCATGGAACTTGACAAGTTTATATATATATATATATATATATATATATATATATATATATATATATATATATATATATTGATATTAATATTTTTAGGTTTATTAACTCAGTATTTCAATTTGGCGTCCGAACGACAAACAATAGTCAACTTTTGACTAATGATCGGTGTTGGGGATAAATCCTGCTCCTATTGATATTAATATTTTTAGGTTCATTAACTCAATATTTCAATTTGGCATCCGAATAACGAACAATAGTCAACTTTTGACTAATGATCGGTGTTGGGGATAAATCCTGCTCCCATCAAAGTTCAGTCTGATGCTTAGCCTTTTGTATTTGATAATGATAAAAGAGCTTCGATCGAAAATTCTCCAACAGCCGAACTCCTTCTAGACTTCTCCTTCAGTCAGATTTCTCTAGGAGTCGAACTATTTCCGGACTTCTCCTTCAGTTGGATTCCTCCAGGAGCCGAACTTCTTCCAGACTTCTCCTTCAATCGAATTCTCCAGTAGCCAAAATCCTTCCTTACTTCTTCTTCAGTCAGATTTCTCTAGAAGCCGAATTCCTCCAGAACTTCTCTTTTAGTCAGATTCCTCCAAAAGCCGAACTCCTTCCGGACTTCTCCTTCAGTCGGATTCCTCCAGCAGATGGATTCCTCCAGGACTTCTTCTTCACTCGAATTCCTCCAGGAGCCGAACTCCTTCCGGATTTCTCCTTTAGTTGGATTCCTCTAAGAGCTAAACTTCTTTCGGACTTCTACTTCAGCCAAACTTCTCCACCAGTCGGACTTCTTCTGGACTTCTCCATCAATCGAACTCCATCCAGATTTCTCCAGCGGATTACTTCCAAATTTCAAGTAGTATTCCTTCCGAATGATCCCCTCTAGCCGTATTCTTTTTAGGAGTCCGAACTCCTTTGGAATTGACATATGTCAAAGCTCTTCAACCAACGCCTGCTTCCTCCGAACTTTGACTATTAAATCTCAACAAACGGGCGACACCTCTCTCCGTAATAAATTTCACGTGACCCTGAGTAGCCTACTACCAGATGGTTATGGTAATAAATTTCACGTGGCCCCGAGCGGCCCACTACCGGACGGTTATGGCTATACAGGCTCCGTCTATAAAAGGGATCCTTCAGATACATTTTCTCTAAGCTCTCTTCTCCTTCCGAAAACTCTGCTGAATTCTTACCTGAGCACTCCATTTCTGTTGGTCAGAAGAGCTGACTTGATCGTTGGAGGATCCTACTGGAGCCACCACCACCGACTCCGGACGGAATTTTATTTTATAGGTCATCGGTGGTGACCTCTTCTTTCCTAACTCCAGCTCGATCCGACGTCAACCAGATTCTACACCAATAGGATTGGCGCTAGAAGGAGGGCCCTCTTTTGCTGAAATTTTTTTGTTCTTAAAGGAGTGCTCAGCAGCGATCTCTATTCTTCCTCTCTAGAGTTCTTTCCAAAAAAAATGCCTCCTAAGAAAGCTTCAACCCGGCGATCAACGGCCTCTGTAGCCAAATTCCATTCAGATTTATCCGCTCCCACTTCAGCTCCGATAACTCAAGCACCACCTGCAGCCATGGTGGATGCGGAGCAGTTCAACCTACTGGTCCAATAGGTTCGCGATCTCATAGAAGTAGTGTAGGCAATACATCGTCAAGCTCCGATGCCAATTCGACTGGAGCAGGCTTCTCCGGAGCCCTATGATCCAATCGAGGAACGACCGACTTGGACTAGCCGATCGGTGACCTCCGAAAAAGGAAAGCAGAGGGTGGAGAGCCTTTGCTCGGACCATGGCTCGACCTAGGGGGAGCTTTGCCTCCTTCCTACTAGAAAACTCTGGAGATCAACGATCATGAAGATCTCCTAAATCAAAGGCTCCAGAAAATGAGCCGATGAATCGAAGAGCTCCATCATACTCCCTCCTCACACGGTAATAATATTTGTACTAACCCTTCTTTTTCTCAGAGGATTATGCAAGAGCCCATTCCGTCGAACTTTAAACTTTCCCAATTTGAAAGCTATGATGGAACCTCTAATCCGATCGATCATCTGGAGGCCTTTCGAACCATGATGCTGCTCCATGGTGCATCAGATGCCATCTTATGCTGAGCTTTCCCATCTACCTTAAAGGGAGCAGCAAGAAACTAGTACTTAACATTGAAGTCGGGTACGATCTTCTTCTTTGATCAAATGAGCCATCAGTTTGTTGCTCACTTTATCAGCAGCCGACGTCCGTACCGAGATTCAGATTCTCTGATGAATATCAAGTAGAAGGAGAAAAAATCTATCCAGATTTATGTCATCCGATTTAATGCTGCTGTATTGGAGGTCCGAAATCTGGACCAGTCTGTTGCAATGGCCGCACTCAAGGACGGCCTTCAGAAGAATGATTTGCTATTCTTCTAGGAGAAGAAGTACCCTAGGAACTTTGCCGATCTGCTAGCTCGTGCTGAAGGATATGCCTAAGCAGAAGAAGCCTTCAAATTGAAAGTCATTGATGGAGAACCGAATGAAGTTCGGCCATGCTCACAGACTCCCTCTGAGCACAAGCGGGCCCGAACTATAAAAAGGATATGTCCAAGCAGAAGAAGCCTTCAAATTGAAAGATGAGGAAGCCGCTGATGGAGGGTTGAATGAAGTTCGACCGTGCTCACGAATTCCTCCCGAGCGCAAGTGAGCCCAAACTCCTCCTCGAGCTCGTCGTCAAAGAAACCCCGACAGAAGAGCACGACAAAGTTCTTCCCCCAGAAGGTTTCACAACTACGCCCCCCTCAATGCTACAAAAATGCAAGTATTGATGGAGATCAAGGAGCAATTATCGAGGTCTGAAAGGATGCGCACTCATCCTGGCAAGCGCAATCCTAGCATATACTGTTTGTATCATCATGATCACGATCACGATACTAAAGAATGCATTCACCTCCAAGACAAAATCGAGGAGCTCATCAGGAAAGGTCGGTTGGATTGATTCCTCATACGTCGGTCTGAAGCAAGAGAAGATCAGCCAAGGGCGCTGTCACAGCCAGAACTGCTAATGAGGGAGGAACAATGAGAAGATCGGCTGCCTCTCGGCATCATCAATACTATCTCTGAGGGACTTAGTACTTCAGCAAGCCGCTATCTCTTAGTCTCGAAGCTAGAGGAAGCTTGCCCCAAATTGGAAAGGCCCATATGAAATAGAGAAGGTCGTCCAGCTTGAAACTTATCGTCTGAAAGAGCTCGGAGGAACAACGCTCCCACGACCTTGAAATTCATAAAATCTGATAATGTACTGTCAGTAATTTTTCTTCAATAAAACTCCTCCATTTCAATATTATTATTTCTTGGTACAAAAACTATGTGATGACAAGAAAGAAACAATCAAAAGTGGCCATGTTAGGAACAGAAGGAGAATCTCGTCCTAACATAAGCAAGTCAAAGATCTCTGGTTATTTAAGACAGAAGGAGAATCTCGTCCTAACGTGAGCAAACTCGAAGGTCTCATTCATTTTAGATGAGATAAGGGGAGAAGCCCTGACAACGGCCCTAATGTGCCCCTACAGTCCATTAGGAATATGAGGAGAACCTCATCCTAACGTGAGCAAAGTTGAAGACCTCGTCGATATAAGACAAGATAGAGGAAGAGGCCATACCGATGACTCCAATACTTCAACAGGAGATAAGATCTCTTACAACCTCGGCTGGAGATAAGATCTTCCTCAAGCTTCAACTTCAATAGGAGATGAGATCTCCTACAACCTCGGCTGGAGATAAGATCTTCCTCGAGCTTCAACTTCAACAGAAGATAGAATCTCCTTCAACCTCAATAGGAGATAAGATATTCTACAACTTTGGTTGGAGATAAGATCTCCTCCAAGCTTCAACTTTAATAGGAGATAAGATCTCCTACAACCTTGGCTGGAGATAAGATCGCTCTCGAGCTTCAACTTCAACAGAAGATGAGATCTCCTACAACCTCAGTTGGAGATAAGATCTTTCTTGAGCTTCAACTTCAACACAAGTTGAAATCTCTTACAATCTCGACTGAAGATAAGATCTCCTTCGAGCTTTAACTTCAACAGGACATAAGATCTTCTACAACCTCGGCTGGAGATAAGATCTTCCTCAAGCTTTAACTTCAATAGAAGATAGAATCTCCTTCAATCTCAACAGGAGATAAGATCTCCTACAACCTCGGCTGGAGATAAGATCTCTTTCGAGCTTCAACTTTAATAGGAGATAAGATCTTCTACAACCTCAGCTGGAGATAAAATCTTCTTCGAGCTTCAACTTCAATAGAGGATAGAATCTTGTTTCAACCTCAACAGGAGATAAGATCTCCTACAACCATGGCTGGAGATAAGATCTCCTCTAAGCTTCAACTTCAATAGAAGATAAGATCTTCTACAACCTCGACTGAAAATAAGATCTTTTTCGAGCTTCAACTTCAATAGGAGATAAAATCTCCTACAACCTCAAATGGAGATAAGATCTCCCCCGAGCTTTAACTTCAATAGAATATAGAATCTCCTTCAACCTCAATAAGAGAAAGATCTTCTACAATCTCGATTGGAGATAAGATCTCTTCTGAGCTTTAACTTCAATAGGAGATAAGATCTTCTACAACCTCAGCAGGAGATAACATCTCCCCCGAACTCTCGGCTAAAGATAAGATCTCTTTTGAGCTTCAAACTTCAATAGAAGATAAGATCTCCTACAATCTTGGCTTGAGATAAGATCTCCCCCGAGCTTCAACTTCAATAGAAGATAGAATCTTCTTCAATCTCAACAGAAGATAAGATCACCCCCGAGTTTTAACCTCGACTGAAGATAAGATCTCCTCCGAGCTTCAACTTCAATAAGAGATAAGATCTCCTACAACCTCGACTGAAGATAAGATCTTTCCTGAGCTACAATCTCGATTGGAGATAAGATCTTTCCCGAGCTTCAACTTCAATAAGAGATAAGATATCCTACAACCTCGACTGAAGATAAGATCTTTCTCGAGCTTCAACTTTAATAGGAGATGAGATCTCCTACAACCTCGACTGAAGATAAAATCTTCTCCGAGCTTCAACTTAAACAGGAGATAAGATCTCTTACAACCATTGGAGATAAGATCTCCTCCAAGCGTCAACTTCAGAAGAAGATAAGATCTCCCTCGAGTTTCAACCTCAATGGATATAGAGTCTAGAAAAGAACTTGGGCAGTCATCTTTTTTGTACTCCCTTCCTCCGAATTTTGAACTCGAAAGTGGGGGAACTATTGTTGGGGATAAACCCAGCTCCCGCCAAAATCTAGTCTGATGCTTAGCCTTTTGTAACTGGTAATCATAGAAGAGCTTCGATCGAAAATTCTCCAGCAGCCGAACTCCTTCCAAACTTCTCCTTTAATCAGATTCCTCCAAGAGCCGAACTCCTTCCGAGCTTCTCCTTCAGTCAGATTCCATCAAGAGCCAAACTCCTTTCGAACTTCTCCTTCAGTCGGATTCCTCTAGGAGCCAAACTTTTTTTGAACTTCTCCTTCAGTCAAATTCTTCAGTAGCCGAACTCCTTCCAGACTTCTCCTTCAGACAGATTCCTCTAGGATCCAAACTCCTTCCGAATTTCTCCAGCAGTCGGATTCCTTCAGGACTTCTCCTTCAGTCGGATTTTTTCAGGAGCCGAACTCCTTTCGGACTTCTTCTTTAGTTGAATTCCTCCAGGAGTAGAAGTCCTTTCAGACTTCTCTTTCAACCAAACTTCTACATCAGTCAGACTCCTTCTGGACTTCTCTATTAGTCGAACTCCATCCAAATTTCTTTAGTGGATTACTTTCAAATTTTAGGTAGTATTCCTTTCGGATGATCCCCTCTAGCCGTATTTTTTTTAGGAGTCTGAACTCCTCTGGAATTGACATATGTCAAAGCTCTTCAACCAATGCATTCTTCCTCCAAATTTTTACTATTAAATCTCAACAAATGGGCGACACCTCTCTCCATAATAAATTTCACGTGGCCCTAAGCGGCCCACTATCTGATGGTTACGATAATAAATTCCACGTGACCCTGAGCGGCCCACTACTGGATAGTTACGGTTATATATGCTTCATCTATAAAAGGGACCCTCCAAATATATTTTCTCTAAGCTCTCTTCTTCTTCCAAAAACTCTACTGAATTTTTGTCTGAGCACTCCATTTTTGTTGGCCAAAAGAGCTAACTTGATTATCGGAGGGTCCTATTAGAGCCACCACTATTGATTTCGGATGAAACTTTATTTTATAGATCACCAACGGTGACCTCTTCTTTTCTAACTCTAGCTCAATCCGACGTCAACCAGATTCTGCACCAACAATCGGTATTATCGATTAAGCAGCAACCATAACAAATTCTCGAGTGATGATTGATCATTATAAGTTGGACTGACGATCAACTCTTGATTAATCTGATATATAATCAATGAATCCTACAAGCGGATGACTGACCATCGGTCGATCGACTATCAGTCGATTTTTTTGATCGATCATCAATCAACTTGCCAGCTTTTGACTGCCAATTTTTTGGATGATTATTGGTCGGTAGCTTCCAACCAACTCTCCAAAACCGAACCACTCTAAGAATGAGCAATCACTGACTGAATGGAATGTTAGTCGGATGTCGATATATGATCGGTATGATCGACATATAGTTGGCATAATCTACATTTTTGGCACAGAATGCATATAATGGCTTCTCCATGATCATATAAAAACCTTTAACTACTGATTTAATATTAGAATTAATGGAACCCACGATATTTAATCGTTACAGACAGTTACTAATCCATTCATCTATAAAAAGAGAATGTTGGGGATAAATCCATGCCTGTCGAAGTCCAACTAAGACTCCGACTCTTAATCAGTTCTGTCCAATTGCAGCTATAAAAATTGAACCTCAATCCACAAGAGTATTCGAACCCTAAATCATTCTAAGATGGCCGACCTCCAACACTATGGACAAATAATCTAATTGGCTGGAAAGATCGATTTTGGATTTGATAGGACATTGCAGATTTCTTCTCCAAACGAGCTTGAATAGACAATACTTCTACCCTAGAGAACCGACCAAGTCCCCAGCTCCTATGCATCCCATCCGACTGATCTCCTTTCGATAGCCTGTGTGGCTCCACTTGGATGAACTTCTTTGAATTCCCATTTTTTTGGCAGAATCTCAGCCAAACTCCTCTAACAGCTGGGCTTCTTACAAACTGTCTTTAGACAAACTTCAATGCTTTATCGTTATTCACCAGTGAGCGACCCTCAAAGTGGTCGAACCTCAAATGAATAGCAAAGATCAGTGTTTCAATCACGCTTGTCTATTATGGCCATCAGTCAGTACTCAGCCCAGGTGGACCCCTTACAACTGGACTCCTTTCAATTGGATGTCTTTTGGGCTTCTTCGCCGCTCGAACCCCTACCGGACTTCTCTTCTGGCCAAATTTCTTCCAACCATCTAAAAGGACCATGGTGTACACCTTCAACATAGCAAATAAAAGCCAGCACATGGTCAATCCGAGAGCCTCCGAACTCCTTCAAAATAATAACACCCAAGAGCCCTTCGTCACCTGCAACTACCTCATCCGAACTCTAGCTGTTGAGTCTCCAACAGACCAGCACGTCACAACAATGGACACCATAATCTATAACAAACCCCACATGACCGCAAATGTCCCACTACCGAATGGTTATGGCTGTCACTATCAGTTTATTACAGGCTTCGAACTATAAAAGAGACCCTCCAAATATGGTTTTCTCAAGCTCTCTTCTCCTTCTCAATACTCTATAACTTTCTCTACTAAGTACTCCATTTCTTTTGGTCGAAAGAGATGACTTGATCGTCGGAGAATCTTGTCGGAGCCACCCATCCCAGGCTCTAGATGAGACTTATCTTGCAGGTCACCGATGGCAATCTCATCTTCTCCTACTCCAGCGCTCCTCCGACGATGATCAGATTTCACACTAACAAGATTGGTGCTAGAAAAAGGGTACCCTCTATTTCTGAGGTTCCCTTATTCTTGAAGGAGTACTCAGCAGAGAACTCTCTTCTTCTCCTCCAAAGTCCTTTCTAAAAAAGATGCCTCCTAGGAAAGCTTCTACTCGACGGTCAACAGCCTCCGCAGTCAGATCCCATTCAGATCTATCCACCCTTGTTTCATTCCTGGCAACTCAAGCTCCATCTGCAGCAATGGTGGATGCAGAGCAGTTAAACCTACTAGTCAGTAGGTTTGCGGCCTTACAAAAGCAGTGCAAGCTATGCAGCAGCAGCAGCCTCCAACGTCAATTTGATTAGAGCAGGCTTTTTTGGAGCCCCATGATCTGGTTTGGGGATGGCTGACTTGGGTTGGCCACCCGATAACCTCCAAAAAGTGGAAGTAGAGGGCTGAGAGCCCCTGCTCTGATCATGACTCTACCCCTGAGGGAATTTTGCCCCCATTCAGCTAGAAGATCCTGAAAATCTGTGATCAAGAGGATCTTCTAAACCAAAAATTGTAAGAGATGAACTGATGGATTAAAGAACTCTGCCATGCACCCCCTCCCACAGTAATGATATCTATACCGATCCTCTTTTCTCTCATCGTATCATGTAGGAACCGATCCCATCGAACTTCAAGCTCCCCCAATTCAAGAGCTATGATGGGACCTCCGATCCGATTGACTATCTGAAGACCTTTTGAATAATGATGCTGCTCCATGGCACGTCCGATGCCATCCCATGTCGAGCTTTCCCATCTACTTTGAAAGGGGCAGTCAAAAATTGGTACTCGGCCCTCAAACCGAATACCATCTTCTCTTTTGATCAAATGAGCCATCAGTTTGCAACTTATTTTATCAGCAGTCGACGTTCCAAGCGAGGCTCAAAATCTCTCATCAACATCAAGTAGCAAAAGGAAGAATCCATCTAAGCCTTTGTCAACCGTTTCAATGCTACTGCACTGGAGGTCCAAAATCTAGACCAATCTGTTACGATGGCCGCGCTAAAGGATGGCTTTTAGAAGAACAATCTGTTATTTTTTTTGAAGAAGAAGTATCCCAAAGATTTTATCGATATGCTGGCTCGGGCTGAAGGGTATGCCCAGGTGGAAGAGGCCTTTTAGGCCAAGAATAATGAAGCCGCTGGAGAGCAGCGAATGGACGAGCCGGGTAGGCCCACTGAGAAAGAAAAGTCGAGTGAAGCTCAGTCGCACTTCCAAACTCTCTCTGAATGCAAGCGAGCTAGAACTCCTCCCTATGCTTAGAAGCAAGAAAGCCCAGATAAAAGGGCTCGACGGGGCTCCCCCTTCCAAAGGTTTCACAACTATGCCCCTCTCAATGCTCCAAAAACCCAAGTACTGATGGAGATTAAGGAGCAGCTGCCAAGATCGGAAAGGATATGCTCCCATCCTGGCAGATGCAATCCAAATAAGTTCTGCCTCTATCATCGTGACCATGATCATGATACTGAAGAATGCATTCAGCTCCAAGACAAGATCGAAAAGCTCATCAGATGAGGCAGGCTCGATCAATTTCTATGACATTGGCCTGAAGGGTGGAAAGATCGGTCAAGGGCACTACCATAATCGAAACCATCAAGGGAGGAGCAATAGACAGATCGACCACCCTTTGGCATCATCAACACCATCTCTGGGGGACTTCGATGAGGGAAGGCTAGCAGATCAGTAAAGCCCAGGAAGAGGCAAAGAACTGAGGAGTCCATTGCTTTCACCAATGAGGATGCCCAAGGAGTCCGATTCTCGCACAATAATGCGGTTGTAATCTCTTTAGACTTTGCTGACTATGATGTGCACCACATTTTGGTAGATAATGGAAGCTCTCCTGATGTTTTATTTTACGATGCTTTCTCAAAAATGTCATTATCTAATAATCACTTGGGACCTATAAACTCTCCATTGGTAGGCTTCATTGGCGATGTCGTGCTAGTTGAGAGCATAATAACTCTGACTGTGGCTGCAGGACAACGTCCAAAGCTGGCTAAAGCATAAGTTAATTTTTTAGTCATAAAAGCTCTATCTGCCTACAATACCATTCTTGACTGACCTAATTTGAACGCACTCTGAACTGTAGTCTTAATTTATTATTTAAAGGTGAAGTTTTTGATGAGCTATGAAATTAGAGAGATCAAGAGAGACCAGGCCTTAACAAGGCATTGTTACTCCATCGCCTTACAGAAAAATATCCGATCCAACCTTTGCCTTATTGATGGGCTGAATGTCCACGATGACCTTATAGAGGAATGGGATGAGCCTATGGAAGTCCTCGTTTCTGTTCCATTGAATAATAAAAATGTGGAGCACACTATGCAGATCGGTTCCAACTTGGGGAATAAGGTTCGAGAGCAACTCATCTCTTTCCTTTGAAAGAATGTAGATGTCTTCATTTGGGTTCCAACGGATATACCAGGAATCGATGCCGAGGTCATGGAACATCGACTGGCTGCTAATCCTAGGTGTTGGCCAGTAAAAGAGAAGAGGCGCAACCATGCTCTGGAGATGCCGAAAGCAATTACAAAAGAAGTCGACAAGCTCCTTAAGGCTAGCTTCATTCGAAAAATTAACTATCCGAGCTTGGTCTCAAACATGATGCTCATTAAAAAGGCAAACAGTAAGTAGAGGATGTGTATAGACTTTAAAAAGCTGAACAAAGCTTGTCCAAAAGATAGCTACCCCTGCTCAAGATTGACCAGTTGGTGGATGCAACCTCGGGGCATGAGCTCCTCACCTTCATGGATGCCTTTTTCAGCTATAACTAAATCTGGATGGTGCTAGAGGATGAGGAGAAAATCACTTTTGTTACTGACCATGGTCTTTACTGTTACAAGGTTATGCCTTTTGGACTTAAGAATGTAAGAGCAACATACCAACGCCTGATCAACAAAATCTTCAGAAAGTAGATTGGTCGAAACATGTAGGTATATGTGGATGACATGCTCGTCAAAAGTCGAACTTCAATAAATCACATCATCGACCTCGAAGAGACCTTCAACGTACTTAAGAAGTATAAAATAAAGCTAAACCCAACCAAATGCACCTTCGATCTAATCTCGAAAAAGTTTCTGGGATTCATAGTGTTAAGATATGGGATTAAGGTGAATCTAGAGAGAATTCGAACTATTCAGGAGATGACCACTCCAAGAACGATCAAAGAAGTTCAGTACTTGACTAAAAAAGTGACGTCCCTAAACCGCTTCATCTTAAGATCGGTCGAGCGTTGTATGCCCTTCTTTTAAGTTCTCAAACAGCCAAAGAGCTTCTGTTGGACGGTGGAATGCCAACAGGCATTTGAGGAGCTTAAAAACTACCTCGACTCACCTCCACTACTGGCAAAGCCTAAGCCTGAAGAAGAATTATTCTTATACCTAGTAGACTCTCCAGCAGTCCTAGCAGTGGTCCTGATCAAGGAGGAAGCGAAAGTGCAGCGATCGGTCTACTACATAAGCCAAATCTTGAGGGATGCAGAGACCAGGTACTTTAAGTTAGATAAATTAACTTACTCTCTTCTAATTGCTGCTAGGAGACTCCAACCTTACTTTCAGGGGCACACCATAACTATCCTCATGGATCAACCAATTAAAGTAGTTCTTCATCGAACAGATGCCTCTGGAAGAATCACAAAATGGACAATCAAGCTTACAAAGTTTGACATCAATTACTGACCCTGGCCATCGATTAAAGCTCAGATATTAGAAGATTTTGTAATAGAATGCGCCATTCCGAATGAAGTCGAGCATTAATGATACGAAACCAGCATTCCATGGGTACAGTCGAGCCCCCCCGAAGAGAACGCCGATCTTCTTGAAGGTTTTTAGGCCCTGTACGTGGATGATTCATCCAACGCTACTGGAGCAAGCATGGGGTTGGTCTTAGTTAATCCCGAGGGAGTCATCGCCGAATATGCACTATGCTTCAAATTTTTTGCAATTAATAATAGGACCAAATATGAAGCTCTAATCGTTGGGTTAAAAATAGCAAAAGAGTTAGAGGTAGACTGGCTCCAAGTTTTCAATGATTCTCAGCTGGTGGTTGGATAAGTTAGCAGCAACTACAAAGCTCGGAAGGAAAACATGATGAAGTATCTTGAGAAAGTAAAAAACTTGACTTCGGTCTTCAACAATTTTAGCACCCAATGAATTCTGAGGATGGAAAATACAAGAGCCGACCTTCTCTCTAAGTTGGCCACTTTAACCCCAGTCGAACTGTCCAAAGAAGTATTTTTTGAAATTTTAAAGTGCCCAAGCTCGGAGGAGTCACAGCCTGCTCTGCAAGTTGAGCACGAGCTGAGTTGGATTGACCTGCTAGTTGCCTACCTCAAGGATGGAATTCTTCCTCATGATCAGAAAGAAATCCGAAACTCAGAAATTAAGTTTTTCGGTATGTTCTATATGAAGACAAGCTGTATAGAAGGTCGTATTCTCTACCGCTCTTGAGATATCTTCGATCTTCAGAGGTCGACTTCGCATTATGAAAAGCGCATGAGAAAATTTATAAAAGTCATGTAGGAGCCAGATCCCTATCATAAAGATTACTTTAGTAGGGATACTATTGGCCAACCTTGTACCATGACTCTATAGAGTATGTCAAAAAATATGACCGCTATTGAAAAAATGCAAATATATAAAGACAGCCAGCCGTCAAGCTTACTCCACTAAGCGCACCCTAGCCATTCACGTAGTGGAGAATGGATATACTTGGTCCTTTTTCAATAGCATTCGGACAATGAAAGTTCTTCCTGATTGTGATCGACTACTTCATCAAATGGATCGAGGTCGAATCATTGGCAAAAATTACTAAGATTAAGGTACAAGACTTCGTCTAGAAGTCAATCATCTGCTAGTTTGGTCTACCCCGAACTCTCATAACAGTTAACGGACAATAGTTTATCAAAACAAGATTTGCTAAGTTCTGTGAAGATCTAAACATCTTTCATTACTTCACGTCAGTGGCCCATTTATAGGCAAATGGTGAAGCAAAGGTGACCAACAAAATTTTACTATAGGGCATCAAAGCAAGGCTTGAAAGAGCTAGGGAGACTTGGACAGACGAACTCTACTACGTCCTTTGGGCATACCAAACTACTCAAAGTCTACCGACTGAGAAAACATCGTTTGTCCTGATTTTTGGAATGGAGGCAGTTATCTCAATCGAGCTTAACCTTCCATCAATATGGATTGTAGCCTTCAATGAGCAGCATAACTCACAGGACCTCGGAATCAATCTCGATCTACTGAAAAAAAAAAAAAAAGAAGAAGCTCAAGTTTGGATGACAGCCTACAGACGAAGAGTAACCAGATACTATAACTCCAGAGTAAAAAATAAAGCATTCAGAGTGGGGGACATGGTGCTCCGACGAGCATCCATTTTGCAGCCTCAAGATCAAGAAAAGCTAGCCCTAAATTGGAAAGATCTATATAAAGTTGAGGAGGTCATCCGACTCGGAACTTATCACTTAAGAAAACTTGAAGGAGCGATACTTCCACGACTTTGGAATTCAGAAAACTTAAGAATGTACTATCAATGACTTTCCTTTAATAAAACTTTTCTATTTAAACATTATTACTTCTTGATGCAAAAATTATATAATGACTAATAACCCTCTGAAGTAACCTAAAGTGGCCTGTTAAGAATAGAAGGAGACCCTCATCCTAACATGAGCAAGGTCGAAGGTCTTGTTGAACTAAGATGAGATGAGGAGAGAGGCCCTACCAATGGCCCTAATGTGCCCTTAAAGCCCGTTAGGAATAAGAGGAGAACCTCATCCTAACGTGAGCAAGATTGAAGGTCTCGTTGAACTAAGAAGAGATGAGGAGAGAGGCCCTACCAACGGCCCTAGTATGCCCCTACAGTCCGTTAGGAACAGGAGGAGAACCTCATCCTAACGTGAGCAAAGTCGAAGACCTCATTGAACTATGACGAGATGACCGGGAGAGGCCCTACCAATGGCCCTAATGTGCCCCTATAGCCCATTAAGAATAGGAGGAGAACCTCATCCTAACGCGAGCAAAGTCAAAGACCTCATTAAATTAAGATGGAATGTGGGGAGAGGCCCTATCAATGGCTTTAATGTGTCCCTACAGTCTGTTAGAAATAGGAGAAGAACCTCATCCTAATGTGAGCAAAGTCGAAAGCCTCGTTAAACTAAGATGAGATGGAAGAGAGGCCCTACCAATGATCCTTAATGCATCCCCACAAGCCATGTTAGGAATAGAAGGAAAGCCTCATCCTAATGTGAGCAAAAGTTGGAACCTCGTTGATCAAAGATAAGAAAAAGAAAGAAGCTCGGCAAAGAATTCCTACACGTTTTTTCCATGATGACCTGACTACGTCAAATATGAAAGATTAAATTCTATCCTAATTTGCAGAAGAGGTCCTAATTCGGCATCCACAATAAGCATTTCATAAGAAGACAACATAGAGAAAAACAAGATAAAGAAGGTAAGGTCACAAATAAGCCTCAAATTCATGTGAAATAAAAATAATGAGAAGTATACTATTTTATTACAAAAATAAGTTTATTACAAGTAAAATATAGACCGACAAGGTCGATTATACTAAAAGAAAAAAAAAAGAAGAAGAAGAGGCCGAAGTTCTGAGGTGAACCAGACTCAGACTTTGGGCTGCCAACTCCGACCATCACCAAGGCCTGCTTTAGCCTAAAGATCTCCTCCTTAAGCTTCTTCTTCTTGTAGAGACCATCTACGTACATTCTATTGGCGAGCTGAAACTTATCCTCAAGCTCTCATCTCTATCTTTTCAAAACTTCAGACTCAGCCTCCGCATCCTCGACAGCCCGATGTTCATAAGTGAGCTGAAGCTTCAGCCGTTGAACCTCGACCTTCTCTGCCCCAACCACCACTGAAAGCTCACCGATGGTCCTCTTTAAGGAGGCAATCTCCTTTGACTCACCACTCGTGCTGGCTTTTTGACTACTGTGCAATCGCTTCTGAAGATAAGCTACTTCATCTCAATAGCCTTGAGCTCGCCTTCAAGCCTGGATAACTTTTCCACCTAGGTCACTCGATAGCTATTATGCTAGCCCTTAGTATCTTACAACTGCTTCTAAAGCTAGGAGAACCTTTTTGATTAGTCCTAGTCGTACCGGACCTTGTCGGTGGACCACAATGAGCTCCCTTCTAGGAGATAGATTTTTTCCCTGGCCTCCTTAAGGTTAGATTCGAGAAAGCTGAACTTCGCCGTCAGTGCCCAGAATTTATCGTTGGCATTTCTCTTGAGTTCGATGATCTTCTTCTCAAAGTTATCCTTTCGGATGCTAATGCTCACCGCATCCTTCTTGTGCAAGTCACGAAGGTGAGTGATCTCTCTGATCACCTCAGAAGCATTCTTTCAAGAGGACTGAAGGTCAGCCTTAATCTTCTTCAACTCTTTTCT
Source organism: Cocos nucifera (assembly GCA_006176705.1). NCBI lineage: Eukaryota > Viridiplantae > Streptophyta > Magnoliopsida > Arecales > Arecaceae > Cocos > Cocos nucifera. The sequence goes on from QRFJ01000025.1 coordinate 3,361,369, forward strand.
TAAAATATGAACTTCCTCCTTCAAACTCCTTATCAAAGGCTTGAACGAAACTTCCTAAGGCAAGAGGTCGGTGTCAACCAGAGAATGGAGGTCGTGGCCCTAGTTATCGGAGGTGTTCTGAATCACGTGCAATGCAGGGTGTAAAGAAAAAGAGAGATTTGCTTTCATTACTTCAAATATTTTTAGTACATCAAAAAGAAGAGAAATACATAGATGTCAAAGGTTTAGACCTCAGATGGCTCACCTATTGGAGAGGTCAACACATTCTCGACCGTCTTTGATTCATGGGCAGGCTCGAATGCCGCACCTGCAGATTCTGGAATTGCTGGGCAGCTTCAACGGCATGGGCGGCAGGGGCAACCTCGGCATCGGTGCGTGAAGGGCCAACTCTATTCTCTAGCCCTTCTAGGAGGAGGTCAAGATCGATGTCGGGGAAGTTCTTGATGACCTACCCCAAGTAGACTTGGAACCCTTCCAAGAAGGCTTCCTGAGCGAAGGCTATTTTGATATCCTCCATATCCTTGGAGGACTTAAAGTCTTGCATGGACCTCTTCATGGCGGCGGTAACCTCCTCCTACACCTTCTTTTTCTCCTCCTTCTTTAGAGCTAGCTCAGCCTCACCATCTCGCTGCACTCTTCTCTCAACTCTTTCTGAAGGCATTCTACTTTAGACGAATGAGTCTCTGAGGCAACCTTTAGAATGTCGACCTCGGCCCGAGCCTTCTTAGCTTCTACGCGGACTTCCTCTAGGGCTCTGAAAGCTTTGGCCTGATTTTGGTTTGCCACCTCAGAGTGGGCAAAAAGGTAGTGTCCCAACTGCAAAATAAAAAGTAAGTCAGAATCTTAAAAGATCTCAACTTTAAAGCCTAAAGAGCATGAAGCCAAAATTAGAAGAAGCCACTTGCCTCCAGGAAGGTGGTGAAGGACTCATCAAACCTCTCGGCATCGTCCTTCTGGCGCATCCTTTCTACAATGTGGGGAAGGATGCTTCCCTCCATCAGCGACTGGATGACCTCTCAATCATCCAGAGAATCCTGTTCTTGGCTAAGGTCCTCTCCTTCAGAGCCCTTGGCCTTCCGTCCGACCTTCTTGCCGATGGCCCTTTTCTTCTTTCTCTCCATAACTCCCTCTTGCCAAATAGGAGTAGGAGGGGCGGCTTCATCAGATAGAGCCAGGCTCGGTGCGATAACGGTGGGCTCAAGGGTTGGAACGGATCAAATTGGCATGGCCTGGCTTGACTCTCTAGTCTAAGCCTTCTTCTACGGTTCGCTGGAAGAACCGTCCTTCCTTTTAAGGGTTGGGATTTTCTTTATCAAGCAGTTTCGTTTCGCTGGAGTCATTTCTGCAAAGATAAAGTTAGAAGATCAGAAGAATGAATACCATCCAGCTTGTTGAATATGAAGAACTACCTATTGGATTAAGAGGACTGAGATCGAAATTGAATAAGGTCTGCTTGTCCAGAAGTCTAGGAATTGGTGGAGCATCAAAGGACTTTAGCTTATCGGCCAAACTCCGATCCTCGCTTTCTAGCTCGGGGGCTCGGTGAACCGATTTCCTTACCTCGCCCCATGAAGGAAGCCCTAGCCCTAGGGAGGGATGGAAAATAAAGAAGAATTTTCTCTTCCAGCCATGAATGGAGGAAGGAGCACCTTTGAGCAGTCTCTTTCTGCCAAACTACGGAGACACATACCACCAATCCTTGATGGTGGGATGATGTTTAAAGATAAAAAAATTACAGAACAAGGAATGGTAGATCGGACGCTCGCCATGGTGCATAGAGAGAGAAATCCTATGATGAATCTAAAGGAGTTCGGTGCCATGGCAATAAGAAAAATATTGAAAAATCTAAATAGATTAACTACGAAAGGAGGTAAGGATAACCTAAGCTCAGCCTGAAAGATTTTGACGTATAGATAGATTCGGTCGGGAGGGGGTGAGCAAGCTTGATCGTCAGGCCCAGAGAGTTCAAGCTCGTACTCAGAAGGAATCCTAACCGAATCCTAGCTAAGAAAAGATCGTCGAGCCGAAGTCTAGAAGAGATAGTCACAGGCACAAAAGGATGGACCGATCCTAAGGGTTTGGCCTCCTTAGGAGGCGGGGTCACTAAGGTTAGAGGGGTCGGGCTCCCAGAATAAGTCGACCAAGATCCCTCGCTAGGCATTTGGATTGAGGTAAAATCGAAGAATCGCCCCAAAAATCAAAAAAAATAAGATGTTTAAACTTCAACAAAAATAGAAAGAGTGAGAAAGCAAAGAGTGCAAAGATAATCTAGAAAAGTATCGGAGAGATGACCTAAATCGACTAGAAAGAACAAGAAGATGACGAATAAAGCAAAAATCGAAGGGAGGTGCACCGAAAATCAAGGAAAATGGAGGAAGAAGCCTGAACCCTTGCTCGAAACGAAAAGGAGAACCAGAGGAAGGAGATGAAGATTTTAGAAAAAGTAAGGACTCAGAGGAGGAAGGGAGGTTTAAGTAACTCCTGGAGTCACAAGATAGTTATGATTGCAGATTTTCTCCAGTCGATCTCTGGTTGACATGTGTCCCATTCATCATAGCAGAAAGCTTTCAACGAGCAGATCTTTAATAGCGCTGTACTTCAAGTAGACTTCTGATGAAAAATTCAAAAAATATCTTTTCGCATCACCGCACATTTACGAAGCTTCGACGCTAGTTTGGTAAAAGCCAAAATTTTCCATCCAACCCAGACATAGAAAACCCAACAGGATTGAAAAATCTATCGAACTTCAGCAGTCTCCATTTTTCTCCCATCCTTCGAACTTCGAACTTGGGAGTAGGAGGATTAGTGTTGGGGATAAATCCATGCCTGCCAAAGTTCGACTAAGACTCCGACTCTTAATCAGTTTCGTCCGATTACAGCTATCAAAATTGAACCTCAACCCGTAGGAGTATTCGAATCCTGAATCATTCCGAGATGGCCGACCTCCAACACTATGGACAGATAATCTGATTGGCTAGAAGATCGATTTCAGATTCGATAGGACGTTGTGGATTCCTTCTCCAGACTAGCTTGAACAGTCAATACTTCTGCCCCAGAGAACCGGCCAAGTTCTCGACTCCTATGCATCTCGTCTGGCCGATCTCCTTCCGATAGCCTGTGTGGCCCCACTTGGATGAACTTTCTTGGATCCCCCATTTTTTTGGCAGAATCTCAACCAAATTCCTCCAGCAGCTGGGCTTCTTCCAAACTGTCCCCAGACGAACTTCAGCACTTTATCATTACTCACCAGTGAGCGACCTTGAAAGTAGCCGAACCTTAAATGAACAGCAGAGACCAGTGTTTCAATTATGCTTGCCTATTATGGTTATCAGTCAGTACTCAGCCTAGGTGGATCGCTCATAGCCAGACTCCTTTCAGTCGAACGTCTTTCAGGCTTCTTCGTCAGTCGAACCCCTGGCGGACTTCTCTTCTGGTCGAATTTCTTCTAGCCATCTAAAAGGACCATGGTGTACACCTTCAACATAGTAAATAAAAGCTAGCATACGGTCAATCCTGAGAGCCTCCGAACTCCTACAAAATAACAACTACCAGGAGCCCTTCATCACCTGCAACTATCTCGTTCGAACTCCAACTGTTGAGTCTCCAACAGACCAGCACGTCATGACAAAGGACACCATACTCCGTAACAAACCCCACGTGACTCCGAACATTCTACTATCGAGCGGTTGCAGCTATCACTATCAATTTGTTACAGGCTTCGAACTATAAAAAAGACCTTTCAGATATATTTTTTCCAAGCTCTCTTCTTCTTCTTGATACTCTATAACTTTTTCTACTAAGTACTCCATTTTTATTAGCCGAAAGAGCTAACTTGATCATCGGAGGGTCTTACCGGAGCCACCCAACCCAGGCTCTGGATGAGATTTGTCTTACAGATCATCGACGGTGACCTCATCTTCTCCGACTCCAGCGCTCCTCCGATGATAATCAGATTTCGCACCAATAGGGGATAAATTGAGTACTTAAGTAAGAAAATTCTATACTAAAACTTTGCCTACATTCATTCTCATTATTCTGTTCATCAATTTTCTACTGACTTAAGAATCGAAGGATCTCCATCGAAAATATTTTCGGTCAGTGTGGACTTGTTTTGCAGATAATTTTATCTGATGATAGATGCAACAGAAGATTGACCACAACAAATATAATAAGAAAACCAAAGAAATCCACCCTGAATTAGGATAGGCATCAAGCTTGATATAATTTGGTGAGATGCCATGATTTGGATTGGCCCCTAGCTATTTTGAACCTTGGGTTTGAAGAAGTGCCAAAATTGTTGCAAACAACTTCTGTGGATTTTTATTTTCTAATTTCCTGTAAAATGTGCCCTAGTTGGTTAGAATAAAACTAGTAGATTTGTTTGTATCTTCAAAACCATCGAAGGTGGAGATTCTCCGAGCTATTTTACTACTCGATGGTAATGTCATTTTGATGGCTCTGATCAAGATTGTTTATGCAGAAAGGAACATGGAATGGAATGGCGTCACGACGAATCATACCTGACATGCTAACAAATAGATTCCTTTATTCGTCTTGGAATCGTTGCGATAACCAATTCTCCATCAGCAATTACTCCAATTTTGAACCTTTTGGTACAAACAACGTCTACGGGTTTTTATTTTCTAATTCCTTGTAAAAAATGCCCTACTTGGTTAGAACAAAACAAATAGATTTGTTTGCATCACAAGTGAGGGTGTAGATTCTAATGCGACCATAGAGAAGCATGTTTAAAGATTATTTTTTTATCAGGACTTAAGAGTAGGTGCTACATTTTAAATAGAAAATTTTTGTTACCAAGATTCTTATTGGTGCAGAATCTGATTGTCGTCAGATCCAGCTGAAGTGGAGGTGGATGAGGTCGCCACCGGAGACCTACAAAATAAAGTCCAGTCCGAAGCCGATGGGGGGTGGCTCTGACAGGACCCTCCGACGATCAAGTCAGCTCTGGCCAACAAAAATGAAGTGCTCTGAAATGAGTTTGGTAGAGTTTCGAGAAGGAGAGGAGAGCTTAGAGAAAACATATCTGAAGGATCCTTTTTATAGGCAAAGCTTGATTGATGATGATGACCATACTGTCTGATAGCAGGCCGTTCGGGGCCGCATGGAGTTCGGTACGGAGAGGAAAGCATCATCAGGCGGATAGTGACAGCCATACTGGCAGGTCATGGGTCGCATGGGGCTGGTTATGGAGAGAGTGGTGTCGCTAGTAGTGGTGGCTATGTTGTCCGATCGCAGGCTGCGTGGGGCTTGTTACGGAGGAAAAGGTGCCGCCAGACTAGTAGTGGCGGCCATACCGTCGAAGTTCGACAGCCATAGCTCGAGAAAGCAGACGTTGGTTGGTGGACTCGGGCATATATCAATTCCAAAGGAGTTCGGACTCTTGAAGGAGTTCGGCCAAAAGGGAGGTTCGGAAGGAGTTCGACTTCTGTGGGAGTTCGACTGGAGCTCGACTATTGAGGAGTTCGATCGGGGCACGACCGCTGAGAAATTCGATCGAAGGGGGAGCTTGGAAAGAGTTCGACTCCTATGGGAGTCCGACTGAAGCTCGACCACTGAGGAGTTCGATCGGGGCACGACCGCTAAGGAGTTCGATCGAAAGAGCTCAATCTCTAAAGAGTTCGATCGGCTGAAGAAGTTCGATCGGAGCACGACCGCTGAGGAGTTCGGCCAAGGCTCATCCACTGAAGCCCTTCCATGACTACCGATTGCACTAGGCTGAGCATCAGACTGGACATCGGTGGGAGTGGGGTTTATTTCCAACAATAGTCTCCCCCACTCTCGAGTTTGAAATTCGAAGGAAGGGAGTACCAAAACAGGCAACTGTCAAAATCCTTTTCCGGGCTCTACACCTGTTGAAGTTGAAGCTGGGGGAGATCTTATTTTCTGAAGTCAAGGTTGCCTCGGGGGAGATCTTATCTCCTATGGCCGAGGTTGATGCGTGCGCTCGGGGGAGATCTTATCTCTGACAGTCGAGGTTACCTCGGAGGAGATCTTATCTCCTGCGGCTGAGGTTGATGCGGGCGCTCGGAGGAGATTTTATCTCCTATAATCGAGGTTGCCTCGGGGAGACCTTATCTCCTATGGCCGAGGTTGATGCGGGCACTCGGGGGAGATCTTATCTCCTATCACCGAGCCGTTATGGACCCCCCTACACATCATAAGAAACCCCATCGATTGGGGAAGAGAGGCTTTTAAACCCTTCTTCATTCTTATGGACGGACGGCCAAGAGGGAACGCTTAATCAGGGAACTTGCATACTACAAAATAGTTTTAGATCTATTCTATATTCTCATTACAAACAGATCTAAAATGGCATATTTTGCATATTCATGTATTCAATATGTGCATGTTTTTAGATGGTAAATTTTATCTCATAATAATGTTAAAAATTAGATTTAAATTGATCTTATTCAAAATAATTCTAATTAGACCAACTATGTAGATACTATTCTAACAACTAGTCTTAGAATGATCAATCACCATTCTTCATTTGATGTTTAAAATTAATAATTTTATTTGCTATTTTTTAGTGTTATTATAATATTATAATAATCAAAATAGTTAAATAAGTGGGATTCTAAAATATGGTGTTATATCAAATTTAAATTGAAACATGCAAGACTATTCTTATAGAAAATATTCTATTTTAGAACTAGTCATGACTATTTTCTAATCTTAGTCTAATCAATTTAATTTTTTAATTTTTTTCTGAGGATTTTAAGATCTTGATCATATTTTCATGTGGATATCTTAAAATCAATTATTTTAATTAAAAAATTTAAAATTAGATTTAACATATTTTTAGAACCATGGCTTCTAGTATACAGGTTGAAGTATGATCCTTGGAGATTTCCCGGTCCAGGTTCGTTTCAGATCTGATCAGATCAAGAGATTATTTTCAAAAAAAAAAAATTTGATCTATTATTCTGATCTGAGATATTTTAGTCTAATTCTATATTATTTAATAATTTAATATAAAATAAGAATACATTAAATCAAATTTAATTTACTAATTTTGGGTAATCCTTATTAATCCTGTTGTGATCTGTTGCAGTAAAGGTTCTGGATCTGCCGCAAGCGCATGGACTCTTACGTATCCACTCGGATTTAGATTAAAGATCTTCTTCTTCTCTAATCATACCTCAAAATTAGATCTGCATTTGATCTTAGAGGATCTTCAAAACTCCTTTTGTAGCATCAGCCAAATCGTCCTTTACCAGCAGTGCAGCTTCTAGCTTTTTTTGATCGCCTTTCTCTTGCTTTGAATCGACCAAAAAATAAAATACCAAACTCCTTTTGACTGGAGAAGCAAGGGGGAGAAGTGGTTTGGCTGGAGAGGAGGGAGGAGAGGTAGCCTAGGGGATGGAAATTTGTTACATCATCTATGTTCATTTGGAGTTGGGTGTAGGGGTCTTATATTTTAACTAAGCCGTGATCCAACCCTTCTTCTTCCCAACAATCACAAAGCTTTATGAAATCAGATCTAAATTTGATGGTTGGGAATAAGAGTCTCCTAGAATTCCTCCTTAGAGAGCGCTCTAAGACCAGTTCAAAGTTGGTTTCTGAAGAACTCTAATAAATGCCAAAAGGAAGATGGAGTTCTTGTCCACAAGGTACTTCCTAGGCCCTCCAACTTGGGCACACGCAGGGTGGCATGCGCCTCCTCCTGCTAGGTTCTGGTAGGGGACAAGCCCCAACCAACTCTTCAATAGTGTTATGACATGTGGTCAAAAGTCAAGTATCAATTGGTCAAGTCTTTGACGTCAAAGATGTAGACTTTTAACCAAGTCAAGAAACAAGAAATGGCAGGTGACCAAAAATGGACAGTGGTATATCTTACAAATACAGACAACCCTTTTTGACTTTGGACTACCTCCAGGTCAGACCATATGAAGGCTTGATTAAGCACAAACTCCTTTGGCTCAGACAGGACAACTTATTTATGATAGTAAAGGAAGAACGTTATTTCAATCGGTGCCTAGCATTGATTTTCTTGAACCTATTGATCTCATTCAGATCAATTGAACTGATCAGTTCAATTAATGATCACCAGATTCAAACCCTTATTGTGTGGAACCCAGTTAGGTCAGTTCTATATGGTAATGGGATATTGTCATGATCTTTTCAATCAACGATCATCGAAAACTCTTTCGAATTAGACAGAACCTTTGATTCGAACAGTTAGAATGATCGGATCATCTAAATTCATTCTAATTGCTCACCAAATCCATCAGTGACACTAGCAGTTATATGTGGCAATTCCATCAGAGCTAAATGCGAACCCTCTTGGTGCAGCTACTTGTGTTGATTAAGTTCTTCTTCTTTAGCGCTCGATTCAGATTAGGGTTTAGGTGAACTCGTCAACCTAGTTTCCTTGTCATATATGTAATCATTCGATTCCTGAGTCCCATGTGTAACAATCTAAATAAAATTCTTTTTATTATTTCACTCTGCCATGGCATGGGCTTCTAGACTGATTTCTATGATCATCATAGGGCTGCTCCTCTACCACCAAGTAGATAATTCCATATTCATTATGCCATCCAGTTCTACCAATTGAACATGACTATAGCCAACATATACTCAGGATTCATCATGGCTGGAGATAGAGTATGGTGTAGTCAAACCTATAACACCCTCAAAGTGTACTATCGATGCACCTATCAAAGAACAGACCACACTACGTTGCAGCATTGAGTCAGTCATTTGACATGAAGGTAGAACTCCCCTAATGACTACTCGAGATGGTCTATGCTCAGTGTCCTCGTTCTTTAACGAGTACCTATACTCTCGCTTCGGTGTCTCTACACCATAGACTCAAGACTCATCTACTAAAGAGAAGCGATTGTACACCAACCTTCCGGATCAATCACCATCCTCGTGATGATTCAATGGTCGGGAGCAATTTATGAGTTAATAATGATTATTCATGTCTTAAATTTTCAACTCTTGAAAATATGAATTATCATTACCATTAACTCAAAGAATGTATCACAGACACTAGATACACATATGTGATAGAAAATAACCCATTTATTGATATTAGTCAAAATTATAATTTTGCCCCTAGAAGTGTATTACAAGTGTCAGCCAATTCTGGCTTCTAGGGCACATATATCTAACATTCATCATTAACGATAGCCGTGCTGTGGAACTTGTGGAAAGAGAGAAATAATAAGATCTTTCGATTTGAAGTAAATTCATTCAACAAGACCATTGAAATTATTATAGTGATGCTAAGAGTTGGTTAAAAGCTATTGACGTAAAAAAGCGATCATTGGTGGAGAAGACAATCTACACTTTAGAACATCATTCTTGTTAGCATGAAATCTGACCATCGTCGGAGTCAAAGCTGGATTTGGAGAAGATGAGGTCGCCGTCAAAACCTGCAAAATAAGTCTCGTTCGGAGTCTGGGATGGTGGCTCCGACAAGATCCTCCGATGATCAAGTCAGCTCTTTCGGCCAACAAAAATGGAATACGTAGATAGATTCTAGCAGAGTTTTGAGGAAGAGAAGGAGAGCCTTTTTTTTTTGAAAGCATATCTGGAGGGTTTCTTATATGGATGAAGTCTATAATAAATTGATAGTAACAGTCATAACCATCCGATAGTGGGCCATCTAGGACCACATAGAGTTTGTTATAGGGGATAGTGTCTGTTGTTGCGATGTGCAAGTCCATCGTAGTCCAACGCCAATGCTCGGATGGAAGAGATTGACGGTTCTTTTGGCTATATTGAGGATGAGTGCCAAGATCCTCTCGGGCTGTTGGATGAAGTTCGGAGGGAGTTTAGCTGTTTGGAGGTGTTCGTCTAAAGAAGAAATTCGAGAGGAGTTCGACTATTGGAGGAGTTCGACTGAAGAAAAAGTTCGGTAGGAGTTGACTATTGGAGGAGTCCGACTGGGGGAGGAGTCTGGCTGAAGGAGAAGTTTGGGAGGAGTCTAACTGTTGGAGGAGTCTGGCTGAAGGAGAAGTTCGAAAGGAGTTCAACTACTGGAGGAGGCCCAAGGTTTAACCATGGAGGTTGTTGTCGGGCGGGATCCTTCCGAGATCAAGCATCCAATCAAACTTCGGCAAAAGTGGATTTATCTCTAACACTAGTCCTCCTACTCTCAAGTTTGAATTTCAAGGGAAGGGAGTACCGAGTGTGACTGCCGAAGTTTCTTTCTATTTTCGAAGTCAGAGCTCCCTAATTTTAACTTGATTTTTTGTCGTAGCTCGGGCATTATCTCTTCGTCCACTCAGAGGTGGTCGGTCAGAGGTGGGCCGAAGCCTTGAAGGCCCTCGAGGAAGCTCGTGGGGAGGCCGAAAAGGCTCGGGCTAAAGTCGAGAGCATGAGGGTGGCTTCAAAAATTCAATCCACCGAGGTCGAGCACCTTCGAAAAGAGTTGAGGGCGGAGCATGAGAAAACGACGAACTTGAGGACTGCCTTAGCTCAGAAAGAGGAGGAAAAGAGGAAGATGCAAGAAGGGGTCAGCACGGAGGTGGAGCGAGCGATTGAAAGCTTCAAGTCCTCTAGGGATATGGAGGACATTAAAATAGTTTTTGCTCAGGAGGCCTTCATCGAGGGGTTCCAGATCTGTCTGGGGAGGGTCGCTGAGAATTTTTTCGAGGTAGATTTGGACCTCTTGACGGAAGACCTGATGATAGAGCCGATCCTTCATCCCTCGGGGTATGAGTTATTGCGGTCGACGTCCCTTCTTCTTCAACCATGGGAGTCATCCTAGAAGCTCCCGAATCCATTGCTACAGCGCTCGAGCCTACCCAATGATCGGACGCAAATGAAGATGCTCCGACCTCTTACTTTGTGTTGTCATTTGCATGGTTCAGAACGCTCTTGATGACCTAGGTCATGACTCCTCTCTTCCAGTTGATGCCGATCCTTTGACCTATGGGGTGTCGATTAAACCATTGATTAGGAGCTTGAAGAAGGAGATTCATCGCTTGAACAAGAAGTTGAGGAATATTGAGGATGATCTCCAAGAAATGAGGAAAAATATTTC